>JANAVB010043126.1:0-55379 GCA_029216955.1 Iris pallida | reverse complement strand
CTAACACACACACACAAGTACACCCCAACATTCCCCTTCCTATCCCTATGCATGTGTACATACATATATACATGTATATATAGATATGTGAGATGTAATATATATATCCTATATATTATGTGATATGTGGGTACTATTATATATATGGATATATGAATGTGTGGTATACTCATAGGTAGCTTATATGGTATATGTATTGCCATATTATATTAATAGCTATTCATTATGTGTATTATTTTAGATATAGATAAGGTCATGTGATTTATGGTTTGGCTCATAGGCATGATATAGTATCCTATAGCCTATGTGTGTGTCTTGCCTAGTAAGTCTAGATTGGTCTTGTATAGCCTTGTTAGACCTAGAATAGATTTGCTAGACTAGTGTAGACTTGTTCGACTTAGGTTTGACTTGGTTGACCTAGTTTGACTTCTAGGTTGACCAGAGTTGACCAAGAGTTGACTTTGGTATAGATTGACCTAGATTCATGTAGAATGCATTGTAGTGCATCTTATTACCATTCTGGACTTGTTGTGACTTGTGCTGTTCTAATAGGAGCCAGACACCACTCCTCGGACAGCATATTCTCCAGATTCTCAGGATACAGGCGAGTACATTCTCTGATCATTTCATATCTTGTTTAGGATATTCCTGCTTTAGCTTACTTTACATGATGCTGACACGTTGGAAACACGGATTAGTACTATATGGATCTGGTTGTGCGATGTTATCCCTCTTAGCGGATACATCGGGTATTCGTGTTCGTGTACTTTATGGAAACATCGTGTACTCTTTGTATTTGTTACATTCGTGTACGAAACGTGTGAATCGTGTATAATCATATTCACATGACCTTCGTGTACAATAACATAACGTAGCTGGATCCTTGTGTATTGATTGGGGCGGGGGAGTGGAAGTGGTTATGTATTCAATCCAGTAGATTACTCGTGTACAAACTCTGTAGATTACTCGTGTACAACATCGTGCGTCTACATAACCATCTTGTGCTCTTAATCACTAGCACTATTAGTTCTCTATATTGTAGCTATTTACTTACAGTCTCTCTCTTTTTATCATATTATTTCTTCAGATCCTGTATCTTACTCTCTAGCATGTTTATATTTCTAACCGGTTATGATTTTTGTTGAGATGTACTGTACTCTTCTGTCCTGACTGGACCTGTTGAAAATTTTACAGTGAATGATGAGGCTCTGGTGTCTACCCCTCTTGGTGCAGCATTAGACATCACTAGTGACTGGACCTGCTAGCAGTTGATGTACTTCCCTAGATTAGGATGTCTTTATCTTCTGGTTTCTGTATTGAGTTCCTGAGATGTTATTTGGATATGTATTTTTTTTAGACACTTAGAACTCTGGGTTGTATCTCTGTGTTTTCATTTCTGGATATTTATCTATTTTTCATTTCATGTTCTATCTTAGATGTGGTTGAGTTATATTCTGTTATGTCACCCCCATTCGGGGAGTATAACTGTATATTACCCTTATCTGTTAGATGTTATGACCTAGGACAGCGTTCTACCGTCGACACTACGGCGTAGGCTGGACGTACCCACGTCACGTGCCCTTATTCTAGGGTGCGGGTCGTGACATATTTTAGTGGTGGCCCATGCAGGTCTAGTTTATGTAGTGGTATTCGAACTAGAGTATCACTACAGCCTGCAGTAGGATTAGGATATTTTTTGAGGGTACTCAATCACAGTTAGGATTCCTTGAAAGATTCCTGGACGACCCTTGAGAATCTTATTTAAACTTCAATTTGAAATCCTTTCCCTTGTTTTGTTCGCTCTCACTCCTTGATTATTGAATTTGATTTTGTTGGATCGTTGTTGATTTTAATTTTTCCTATCGAGATGAATTTTATAGCCTGAGTTACGATGTTTTCTGATAAATATATTGACGGGAATACAGGGATGGTAAAGCGTCTACATGATTATGGAACCTGTAGTTTATCGCAGCCATATTAGCTGGCGTGGCAGAAACATGGAGACCTGGCTTCGGATGTACGTGTCTTGGTTATGAGATTTGGAATTTCTCGCAGCTATACTAGTCGGCATAGCGAGATTTCCAGACGACATGATTGTAGAGGTGCATACCCTAGTTATGGAATCTATCGTTATTGCAGCCTTGCTTACTGGCATGGCGAGGACTTGAGTAACGTGATTTTGGACAGACGCATATGATTATCAGATTGTATCTTGAGAAGGTTTTTAACATATCATCTCTATCGTACCATTCTGTTGTTATAAATTGTATTCCCATCAAATAGCTTAGGAGTAGAGTATGAGTAGGAGTAGCTTAGATGTTATTATAAATCTAGTGTAACTTCTTGCTATTTTTTTTTCCTAATACAATGAATCGATGATTTTGCTAGACCTTGACTTAGATTTGATATTGTAACTCTGGTTTCAAAATGGTTCCTCCTTTTAAACAGATAAGCAGAATAGATTTTATTATTTCCTTCTTGCCATTATTTCTTGTATTACCTTAATATATATATATAGTGGACACAGATACTTGCCTGACACGTATGCATGCTACACTTGATTACCAACCTATCTAAATGCATATTAATATGTTTGGTGTTAATTTCTCAAAATCCCAATATTTCTAATATAGTACAGTACCAATGACTAGTTCTCTGTTTTCCAGATTAAATTCGTAAATTAAATATAAATTTCATGTTACTAGTTTTATATTACTACATGTATGTTATATACAGGGTTTCAATTCTGAAAGAAATTGGTTGAGTTTTGTGTTGAATTTGTCAAATCTGAGACTGTGTACATATTAAACCTTTAACCTTTGATTCTAAGTGTTTAGTTCAAATTACAGTTTTTAATTGTAATGTTTTGAGCCGTATATATTGTTGTGTGTAGGTATATAATGTTAGGTTTCATACTCTTACATGTTAGGTTGTGGTTGTGGTAAACATTGAGTTGGTTTTGATGTTCGAATTTCTCCAAAATTTTGAAAACTGAATACATGTTAACATTTTTACATTGCTTTCAATATGTGTAGTTCAATTTCAGATCTAATATGTAATGTTGAGCTAAACTGAAAGATCGAACCCTTTATTTCAAGTTTTAACCCATGTACACTTGACACTCTACACTAATTCACAACTGCCATGAATAGTGTAACTTGATAGCTATAGTTGAGACCCAAATCCTCTTATACACTTTCATATATATTTCACAAACTACGTAACATTTACATAATGTTAGCTTTTTCCTCTCTAACACACTCTCTATATATTATATTATGATTGGATTCAATGCTATTGACTTTCGTTCCTTAAACTTTGGGTTTTGTTTTTCTTATATACCCTTTTATAGATGATATAGTTATCTTATTTTATTATGATAATTACCAGCTTTCAGATAGGATGGTAGACTGCCGTACAGCCTTAATGATCGTTGTGTTTTTTTTTCCAGTATGGCACCCATGACCCGAGCCTGTCGCCTGAGAGCAGCTGCAGCTACTGATAGTGTGCTTCCACCTCCTATTCCTCAGGAGGTAGTGACCCCTCAGGCTGACCCAAGGGTAGTGGCACCTTCCGCCATCGAGGAGGTGTTAGCATCCTTACCAGAGAATTTCCTTCCACCACCTGTTACTCAGGAGAGAGTGGCAGTCTCATCTGAGACCAAGAGTTCTTCCCCATCTCCTCCTCTGCCTCCAGGAGTAGTACCCCATACCATACCCTCGGCAGGTTTGTTTTCTGACGGAGCTCAGATATCCAGACTTCTCCGGGATGTGTTGGAGACACGAGAGTTCAGGCTGAGATCCTGAAGGAGCAGGGTCGTAGAATCCAACTGCTGTGGGATTTGGTACATTCAGGAGGGAAGCCTAGTTCTAAGAGGCCGAGGAGCAGTGTATACCCAGAGCCCCGTGAGCACCCAGACTATCAGCCTAGACCAGCTAACCCAGTCCAGACTCCTGTTCAGCAGAGGCCAGCTGAGAGGGTGCCTACCTGCACCTTCTGTAAGAAGCCTGGACATGTGTGGGACATCTGTAGGAAGAAGAGATGTGCCTGTTATGTGGGTCAGCTGCACACAGGCTGCAGACTGTCCTGCTGCACTTATCCCAGCCAGGACTCCGCATTCGGGAGGGAGTTCCAGCCACCAGACTTAGTTGGAGGTGAGTCCTTGACCAGTATCTTAGCCAGTCTTTGAAATTGATGTACCCTACCATTTTGTTGTATGTTTTGATACCTTATGATTGCTTGATCTATTATGACTAGAATGCCTAGATGAGACCTCAGACTGATACCACTTACCAAACCCTATATGATATCCTTCCAATTGCATGATTTAGATAAGTCCTCGTTTGACCTTGATTGTTGGTTGACCTAGAAGGGGTACGATCATCTTAATTTCGAGGACGAAATTTTCTAAGGTGGGTAGGATTGTAACACCCATTTTCCAAATGAGGGTATTTTGGTCATTTTTTAAAATTTTGAGTATTATTTGGAATTATTATGCATTATTTAGATTTATTGGAATTAATGTGATTTTTAGAGATTTTTAGTATAATTGATTTTGGTGTTTTAGTTGACTTGACTTATGTTGACTTTGGAGACTAATCTAGTGGCTAACCTAGGTCATGACTAAGTGGTTAGGATATGAAAACCTAGGTTGACTTAAGTTAGTGAGGTTTGAGTCATTGGAATTAATTTGGGGAAAATAGGAGCTAGTTTGATTAAGGAATGACTTGTGAAGTCACATGTCATTTTATGACTAATAGGCTTAATGGCCCATAGCCCACACCCATTGAACCAAGCCCTAACCCTAGAAAATCTGACCAGCCCCTATGGTCAGCCCCCCTATTTATATGCTCCTAAAATTAGGATTGCCTCTTTAGGAAACTTTGCCATTTGGAAGAGGTGAGTCCCCATCCTTGTAAATCCCTAGAAAACCTATTTCTTCTCCAAATCCTTTCAAACAAATTGCAATAGGACCTAAATCTATTGTTCTTGCTGTTGGTATTGAGTTTTTACAGGGAGGAATCAATTTGGAGAACTTTGGTGGTTTGAGAAATCATTTCATTGGGGCTTTTTGAGAGCTTGTTCACCTATAGGTATAATCCTTTCCTTTGCTCATAAATTCTGTTAAAAATCATTTTAGGAATGTCCTAACCCTAACCTAACAGTAGGATAGGCTAACCCTAGAATTTGGACCCATTTCGTGTTAGTATCGGACACGTATCAATGTGTCTAGGTTAGTGTTCGACGAAATGCCTCAAAGGGCATTTCGTTCGATTTTTGTGATTGTGTTTAAATGGAAAAATCCATTTTTGTCTCGCTTATACATTTCTTGGACACTGAGCACGTATTAGCATCGCGTCGTGTCCCCACAGACACGCGGACACGCTATTTCCTCCAACGCGCATGGGCAGATTTTCTTCCCTGCTGCTCGGGTGTGTTTTCTCTGAGCACAGAGGGTTTCAACCCTTGAAACTCGACATGGAAGTCGTGTCCATGACTGACACGAGATCCCTAGAGTTTCAGGGACTCTCGTGTCGTGTCGGATACGTTATGGGTTGTGCACGTGTACTGCACTGTGCGGCCCAGTGTGTTGATTTGGTGTTCACTGTTTAGTCATTTTTAATGTTTGTAAATCGTGTTATTATATTAAATAGATCCTAAACTTGATGTTAAGTCCTTGTTATAATTGTTACATGATTTAACTTTAGTTTTTAATGAGGAGTTTGGATTCGAACATTTGGGTAAATGGCTTTTGGCTGAAACTTTCTGATACTGTTTTTTTTTCAAATATTTCTAACTATTTCCTATTTCTATTGATGTTTCAACCTCTGTAAATTACCCCACATGTTGTAATTCATGTTTAGCTAGGTATTTACCTTCGAATTTGGGCTTTTGGTGTGTTATTGGAATTTGGACATGTGAGTTGATTTCGAATTCTGTTAACTGAGTTGAAGGTTTAATTCTTGATATCCTTAACTGTTGATTCCTACTTAAATCCTTTTCTGAGCAATGTTTTCACTGATTATTGATTTCCTTTCCTTATTGATTATTGGTTCTCCTTCTACTGATTGTTCATGTCAACTGTCATTGAGGTTTTGGTTAGTTGTCATATGTTTAGGCTTCAAGTTAATTGAATCCTGCAATGAATGTTATTTATTAGTTAACTGTCATGTGAACATAGGATATAGTCATAAACCTGAGAATGATTTATTTCCCTTTCAATTGGTTTTCATAAAACCTGAGATGGGATTTAGTTCCCAATTTTACATAAACCTGAGATTAAGTTTTAAAACCTGAGATGCCACTGTACATTGTTCCCTTTTAATTTTGAAAATCTGAGATTGCCTTGGTTCAAAACTGATATGGTTTCCCTTCATAAACCTGAGAATGAAATTACTATGAACTGATTTGGGGTTAGTTGAACCTGAGTTTTCTTCCTCATGGATTTGCAGGTTGTTTCTAACAACCTGAGTTGGTTATGTTCCCAGTTTTCTTTGAGAACCTGAGAAGTATAGATGACTGTTTTCCTTTTTGTTCTTGATTTCTGAGTTTGAATACTTGATAACCTGTGATTCAAATATGTTAGCTGGGTTAAATTCTTCACACCTGAGAATGATTTAAACCTTTTGGTTTAGTTGTAAATTGATTTCCTTTCTTTGTATTGAATGAGATTGAGTACTGCTTAACTGTTAATGTAATGTGGGTTTCCCTCTTCACTGTTAGGTTCCAGATTTGTCTATGTGTCTCACTGTTTACACATATATACTTCACTGTTCTTTGCTCACTGTTCTACTAATTTTTGTCAAATAACACACACTTGAGTTCATTTCTATTTTTCCCTAAAATTGGATGTTTGATTGGGACTGAAAACTGTGATTTTTGGTTCACTGTTCTTAAATCTGTGAGTTTGTATTAGACTGTAAACTGAATGAGTTTTACTGTTAATCCATAACTGAGAACTGGGGTTTTGATTTGGACTGTAACTGAATTCCGTTTTTCTGATTTTCCCAATTGAATTAGCCACTATTTTTCCTTTAATACATCACTGTTTTTGCCTTACATTGCACTATGTTCACTAATTCCTGATTCCAGGATACATGTTTTCTTCACTGTCTAAGCCTAACACATACACACACTCTTGTATCTCACACTCTCATGTGACACACACACACACACACCCACAGGTTTGCTAATCACTGATTTTCTATTCCTATTTGTAACACACAATCATGTATCCCCTCTTGACACTTCACACACACCCTCTACTCCATGCTTTTACTGTCACACTGTTTTCATGTTTCCCTAACACACACACAAGTACACAACATTCCCCTTCCTATGCCTATACATGTGTACATACATATATACATGTATATATATATGTGAGATGTAATATATATATATATCTATATATATTATATATATATATATATATATATATTATATATCCTATATTATGTGATATTGGGTACTATTATATATGGATATATATGAATGTGGTATACTCAAAGGTAGCTTATAAGGTATATGTATTGCCATATTATATTAATAGCTATTATTATGTGTATTATTTTAGATATAGATAAGGTCATGTGTATGGTTTGGCTCATAGGCATGATATAGCCTATGGCCTATGTGTGTGTCTGTTGCCTAGTAAGTCTAGATTGGTCTTGTATAGCCTTGTTAGACCTAGAATAGATTTGCTAGACTAGTGTAGACTTGTTCGACTTAGGTTTGACTTGGTTGACCTAGTTTGACTTCTAGGGTTGACCAGAGTTGACCAAGAGTTGACTTTGGTATAGATTGACCTAGATTCATGTAGAATGCATTGTAGTGCATCTTATTACCATTCTGGACTTGTTATGACTTGTGTTGTTCTAATAGGAGCCAGACACCACTCCTCGGACAGTATATTTTCTCCAGATTCTCAGGATACAGGCGAGTACATTCTCTGATCATTTCATATCTTGTTTAGGATATATTCCTGCTTTAGATTACTTTACATGATGCTGACACATTGGAAACACGGATTAGTACTATATGGATCCGGTTGTGCGATGTTATCCCCCTTAGCGGATACATCGGGTATTCGTGTTCGTGTACTTTATCGGGAACATCGTGTACTCTCTGTATTTGTTACATTCGTGTACAAAATGTATGAATCGTGTATAATCATGGATTCATATGACCTTCTTGTACAATAACATAACGTAGCTGGATCCTTGTGTGTTGATTGGGACGGGGGAGTGGAAGTGGTTATGTATTCAATCCAGTAGATTACTCGTGTACAAACCTCTGTAGATTACTCATGTACAACATCGTGCCGTCTACATAACCATCTTGTGCTCTTAATCACTAGCACTGTTAGTTCTCTATGTATTATAGCTATTTACTTACAGTCTCTCTCTTTTTATCATATTATTTCTTCAGATCCTGTATCTTACTCTCTAGCATGTTTATATTTCCTAACCGGTTATGATTTTTGTTGAGATGTACTGTACTCGCTCATGTCCTGACTAGACCTGTTGAAAATTTTACAGTAAATGATGAGGCTCTGGTGTCTACCCCTCTTGGTGCAGCATTAGACATCACTAGTGACTTGGACCTGCTAGCAGTTGATGTTACTTCCCTAGATTAGGATGTCTTTATCTTCTGGTTTATGTATTGAGTTCCTGAGATATTATTTGGATATGTATTTTTTTTAGACACTTAGAACTCTGGGTTGTATCTCTGTGTTTTCATTTCTGGATATTTATCTATCTTTTCTTTCATTTCTATCTTAGATGTGGTTAAGTTATATTCTGTTATGTCACCCCTATTCGGGGAGTATAACTGTATATTACCCTTATCTGTTAGATGTTATGACCTAGGACAGCGTTCTACCGCCGACACTGTGGCGTAGGCTGGACGTACCCACGTCACGTGCCCTTATTCTAGGATGCGGGTCGTGACACGTTTTTAGTGGTGGCCCATGCAGGTCTAGTTTATGTAGTGGTATTCGAACTAGAGTATCACTACAGCCTGCAGTAGGATTAGGATATTTTTGAGGGTACTCAATCACAGTTAGGATTCGTTGAAAGATTCCTGGGACGACCCTTGAGAATCTTATTTAAACTTCAATTTGAAATCCTTTCCCTTGTTTTGTTCGCTCTCACTCCTTGATTATTGAATTTGATTTTGTTGGATCGTTGTTGATTTTAATTTTTCCTATCGAGATGAATTTTATAGCCTGAGTTACGATATTTTCTGATAACATATATTGACGGGAATACAGGAATGGTAAAGCGTCTACATGATTATGGAACCTGTAGTTTATCGCAGCCATATTAGCTGGCGTGGCAGAAACATGGAGACCTGGCTTCGGATGTACGTATCATGGTTATGAGATTTGGAATTTCTCGCAGCCTTGCTTACTGGCATAGCGAGGACTCTGAGTAACGTAATTTTGGACAGACGCATATGATTATCAGATTGTATCTTGAGAAGGTTTTAACATATCATCTCTATCGTACCATTCTGTTGTTATAAATTGTATTCCATCATCAAATAGCTTAGGAGTAGGAGTATGAGTAGGAGTAGCTTAGCTGTTATTATAAATCTAGTGTAACTTCTTGCTATTTTTTTTTCCTAATACAATGCATCGATGATTTTGCTAGACCTTGACTTAGATTTAATATTGTAACTCTGGTTTCAAAATGGTTCCTCCTTTTAAACAAATAAGCAGAATAGATTTTATCATTATTTCCTTCTTGCCATTATTTCTTGTATTACCTTAATATATATATAGTGGACACAGATACTTGCCTGACACGTATGCATGCTACACTTGATTACCAACCTATCTAAATACATATTAATATGTTCGGTGTTAATTTCTCAAAATCCCAATATTTCTAATATAGTACAGTACCAGTGACTAGTTCTCTGTTTTCCAGATTAAATTCGTAAATTAAATATAAATTTCATGTTACTAGTTGTTTACATTACTGCACATGTATGTTATATACAGGGTTTCAATTCTGAAAGAAATTGGTTGAGTTTTGTGTTGAATTTGTCAAATCTGAGACTGTGTACATATTAAACCTTTAACCTTTGATTCTAAGTGTTTAGTTCAAATTACAGTTTTTAATTGTAATATTTTGAGCCGTATATATTGTTGTGTGTAGGTATATAATGTTAGGTTTCATACTCTTACATGTTAGGTTGTGGTTGTGGTAAACATTGAGTTGGTTTTGATGTTCGAATTTCTCCAAAATTTTGAAAACTGAATACATGTTAACATTTTTACATTGCTTTCAATATGTGTAGTTCAATTTCAGATCTAATATGTAATGTTGAGCTAAACTGAAAGATCGAACCCTTTATTTCAAGTTTTAACCCATGTACACTTGACACTCTACACTAATGTTCACAACTGCCATGAATAGTGTAACTTGATAGCTATAGTTGAGACCCAAATCCTCTTATACACTTTCATGTATATTTCACACAAACCACGTAACATTTACATAATGTTAGCTTTTCCCTCTCTAACACACTCTCTATATATTATATTATGATTGGATTCAATGCTATTGACTTTCATTCCTTAAACTTTTGGTTTTGTTTTTCTTAAATAGTACCATTTTATAGATGATTAGTAGTTATCTTATTTTATTATGATAATTACCAGCTTTCAGATAGGATGGTAGACTGCCGTACAGCCTTAATGATTGTTGTGTTTTTTTTCCTTCCAGTATGGCACCCATGACCCGAGCCTATCGTCTGAGAGCAGCTGCAGCTACTGATAGTGTGCTTCCACCTCTTATTGCTCAGGAGGTAGTGACCCCTCAGGCTGACCCAAGGGTAGTGGCACCTCCCGCCATCGAGGAGGTGTTAGCATCCTTACCAGAGAATTTTCCTCCACCACCTGTTACTCAGGAGAGAGTGGCAGTCTCATCTGAGACCAAGAGTTCTTCCCCATCTCCTCCTCTGCCTCCAGGAGCAGTACCCCATACCATACCCTCGGCAGGTTTGTTTCCTGACGGAGCTCAGATATCCAGACTTCTCAGGGATGTGTTGGAGACACAGAGAGTTCAGGCTGAGATCCTGAAGGAGCAGGGTCGTGGAATCTAACTGCTGTAGGATTTGGTACATTCAGGAGGGGAGCCTAGTTCTAAGAGGCCGAGGAGCAGTGTATACCCAGAGCCCCATGAGCACCCAGACTATCAGCCTAGACCAGCTAACCCAGTCCAGACTCCTGTTCAGCAGAGGCCAGCTGAGAGGGTGCCTACCTGCACCTTCTGTAAGAAGCCTGGATATGTGTGGGACATCTGTAGGAAGAGAAGAGGAGTGTGCCTGTTATGTGGGTCAGCTGCACACAAGCTGCGAGACTGTCCTGCTGCACTTATCCCAGCCAGGACTCCGCCTTAGGGAGGAAGTTCCAGCCACCAGACTTAGTTAGAGGTGAGTCCTTGACCTGTATCTTAGCCAGTCTTTGAAATTGATGTACCCTACCATTTTGTTGTATGTTTTGATACCTTATGATTGCTTGATCTATTATGACTAGAATGCCTAGATGAGACCTCAAGCTGATACCACTTACCAAACTCTATATGATATCCTTCCAATTGCATGGTTTAGATAAGTCCTCGTTTGACCTTGATTGTTGGTTGACCTAGAAGGGGTGCGATCATCTTAATTTCGAGGACAAAATTTTTCTAAGGTGGGTAGGATTGTAACACCCAGTTTTCCAAATGAGGGTATTTTGGTCATTTTTAAAATTTTGAGAATTATTTGGAATTATTATGCATTATTTAGATTTATTGGAATTAATGTGATTTTTAGAGATTTTTAGTATAATTGATTTTGGTGTTTTAGTTGACTTGACTTATGTTGACTTTGGAGACTAACCTAGTGGCTAACCTAGGTCATGACTAAGTGGTTAGGATATGAAAACCTAGGTTGACTTAAGTTAGTGAGGTTTGACTCATTGGAATTAATTTGGGAAAAATAGGAGCTAGTTTGATTAAGGAATGACTTGTGAAGTCACAGGTCATTTTTTGACTAATAGGCTTAATGGCCCATAGCCCACACCCATTCAACCAAGCCCTAACCCTAAAAAATCTGACCAGCCCCTATGGTCAGCCCCCCTATTTATATGCTCCTAAAATTAGGGTTGCCTCATTATGAAATTTGCCATTTGGAAGAGGTGAGTCCCCATCCTTGTAAATCCCTAGAAAATCCATTTCTTCTCCAAATCCCATCAAACAAATTACAATAGGACCTAAATCCATTGTTCTTGCTGTTGGTATTGAGTGTTTACAGGGAGGAATCAATTGGAGAACTTTTGGTGGTTTGAAAAATCATTTCATTGGGGCTTTTTGAGAGCTTGTTCACCTATAGGTATAATCCTTTCCTTTGCTCATAAATTCTGTTAAAATCATTTTAGGAATGTCCTAACCCTAACCTAACAGTAGGATAGGCTAACCCTAGAATTTGGACCCATTTCGTGTCCGTATCGGACACGTATCAATGTGTCTAGGTTAGTGTTCGACGAAATGCCTCAAAGGGCATTTCGTTCGATTTTTTTGATTGTGTTTGAATGGAAAAATCCATTTTTGTCTCGCTTATACATTTCTTGGACACTGAGCACGTATTAGCATCGCGTCATGTCCCCACAGACACGCGGACACGCTATTTCCTCCCACGCGTGCGGGCAGATTTTCTCCCCTGCTGCTCGGGTGTGTTTTCTCTGAGCACAGAGGGTTTCAACCCTTGAAACTCGACATGGGAGTCGTGTCCATGACTGACACGAGATCCCTAGTTTCAGGGACTCTCGTGTCGTGTCGGACACGTTATGGGCTGTGCACGTGCACTGCACTGTGCGGCCCAGTGTGTTGATTTGGTGTTCACTGTTTAATCATTTTTAATGTTTGTAAATAGTGTTATTAATTAGTAAATAGATCCTAAACTTGATGTTAAGTCCTTGTTCTAATTGTTACATGATTTAACTTTGGTTTTTAATGAGGAGTTTGGATTCGAACATTTGGGTAAATGGCTTTTGGCTGAAACTTCCTGATACTATTTTTTTTTCAAATATTCCTAACTATTTAATCCTATTTCTAATTATGTTTCAACCTCTGTAAATTACCCCACATGTTGTAATTCATGTTTAGCTAGGTATTTACCTTTGAATTTGGGCTTTTGGTGTGTTATTGGAATTTGGACATGTGAGTTGATTTCGAATTCTGTTAACTGAGTTGAAGGTTTAATTCTTGATATCCTTAACTGTTGATTCCTACTTAAATCCTTTTCTGAGCAATGTTTTCACTGATTGTTGATTTCCTTTCCTTATTGATTATTGGTTCTCCTTCTACTGATTGTTCATGTCAAATGTCATTGAGGTTTTGGTTAGTTGTCATATGTTTGGGCTTCAAGTTAACTGAATCCTGAAATGAATGTTATATCATTAGTTAACTGTCATGTGAACATAGGATATAGTCATAAACCTGAGAATGATTTATTTCCCTTTTAATTGGTTTTCATAAAACCTGAGATGGGATTTAGTTCCCAGTTTTACATAAACCTGACATTAAGTTTTAAAACCTGAGATGCCACTGTACATTATTCCCTTTAATTTCGAAAATCTGAGATTGTCTTGGTTCAAAACTGATATGGTTTCCCCTCATAAACCTAAGAATGAAATTACTATGAACTGATTTGGGGTTAGTTGAACCTGAGTTTTCTTCCTCATTGATTTGCAGGTTGTTTCTAACAACCTGAGTTGGTTATGTTCCCAGTTTTCTTTGAGAACCTGAGAAGTATAGATGACTGTTTTCCTTTTTGTTCTTGATTTCTGAGTTTGAATACTTGATAACCTGTGATTCAAATGTGTTAGCTGGGTTAAATTCTTCACACCTGAGAATGATTTAAACCTTATGGTTTAGTTGTAAATTGATTTCCTTTCCTTGTATTGAATGAGATTGAGTACTGCTTAACTGTTAATGCAATATGGGTTTCCCTCTTCACTGTTAGGTTCCAGATTTGTCAATGTGTCTCACTGTTTACACATATATACTTCACTGTTCTTTGCTCACTGTTTTACTAATTTTTGTCAAATAACACCCACTTGAGTTCATTCCTATTTTTCCCTAAAACTTTGATTGGGACTGAAAACTGTGATTTTTGGGTCACTGTTCTTAAATCTGTGAGTTTGTATTAGACTGTAAACTGAATGAGTTTCACTGTTAATCCATAACTGAGAAGTGGGGTTTTGATTTGGACTGTAACTGAATTCCGTTTTTACTGATTTTCCCAATTGAATTAGCTATTGTTTTTCCTTTAATACATCACTGTTTTTGCCTTACATTACACTATGTTCACTGAATTCCTGATTCCAGGATACATGTTTTCTTCACTGTCTAAGCCTAACACATACACACACTCTTGTATCACACACTCTCATGTGACACACACACACCCCCACAGGTTTGCTAATCACTGATTTCCTATTCCTATTTGTAACACACAATCATGTATCCCCTCTTGACACTTCACACACACCCTCTACTCCATGCTTTCACTATCACACTGTTTTTATGTTTCCCTAACACACACACACACACAAGTACACCCCAACATTCCCCTTCCTATCCCTATACATGTGTACATACATATATACATGTATATATAGATATGTGAGATGTAATATATATATATATCCTATATATTATGTGATATGTGGGTACTATTATATATATGGATATATATGAATGTGTGGTATACTCATAGGTAGCTTATATGGTATATGTATTGCCATATTATATTAATAGCTATATCATTATGTGTATTATTTTAGATATAGATAAGGTCATGTGATTTATGGTTTGGCTCATAGGCATGATATAGCCTATGGCCTATGTGTGTGTCTGTTGCCTAGTAAGTCTAGATTGGTCTTGTATAGCCTTGTTAGACCTAGAATAGATTTGCTAGACTTGTGTAGACTTGTTCGACTTAGGTTTGACTTGGTTGACCTAGTTTGACTTCTAGGGTTGACCAGAGTTGACCAAGAATTGACTTTGGTATAGACTAACCTAGATTCATGTAGAATGCATTGTAGTGCATCTTATTACCATTCTGGACTTGTTGTGACTTGTGCTGTTCTAATAGGAGCCAGACACCACTCCTCGGACAGTATATATTCTCCAGATTCTCAGGATACAGGCGAGTACATTCTCTGATCATTTCATATCTTGTTTAGGATTATATTCCTGCTTTAGATTACTTTACATGATCCTGACACGTTGGAAACACGGATTAGTATTATATGGATCTGGTTGTGCGATGTTATCCCCCTTAGCGGATACATCGGGTATTCGTGTTCGTATACTTTATCGGGAACATCGTGTACTCTTTGTATTTGTTACATTCGTGTACGAAACATGTGAATCGTGTATAATCATGTATTCACATGACCTTCGTGTATAATAACATAATGTAGCTGGATCCTTGTGTATTGATTGGGGCGGGGGAGTGGAAGTGGTTATGTATTCAATCCAGTAGATTACTCGTCTACAAACCTCTGTAGATTACTCGTGTACAACATCGTGCCGTCTACATAACCATCTTGTGCTCTGAATCACTAGCACTGTTAGTTCTCTATATATTGTAGCTATTTACTTACAGTCTCTCTCTTTTTATCATATTATTTCTTCAGATCCTGTATCTTACTCTCTAGCATGTTTATATTTCCTAACCGGTTATGATTTTTGTTGAGATGTAATGTACTCGCTCCTGTCCTGACTGGACCTGTTGAAAATTTTACAGTGAATGATGAGGCTCTGGTGTCTACCCCTCTTGGTGCAGCATTAGACATCACTAGTGACTTGGACCTGCTAGCAGTTGAAGTTACTTTCCTAGATTAGGATGTCTTTATATTCTGGTTTCTGTATTGAGTTCCTGAGATATTATTTGGATATGTATTTTTTTAGACACTTAGAACTCTGGGTTGTATCTCTGTGTTTTCATTTCTGGATGTTTATCTATCTTTCCTTTCATGTTCTATCTTAGATGTGGTTGAGTTATATTCTGTTATGTCACCCCCATTCGGGGAGTATAACTGTATATTACCCTTATCTGTTAGATGTTATGACCTAGGACAGCGTTCTACCGCCGACACTGCGGCATAGGCTGGACGTACCCATGTCACGTGCCCTTATTCTAGGGTGCGGGTCGTGACAGATCTGAATCTTGCTTTGAGATTGTTATTTTCGAAACAAATCTTAGATGAAAATTCTGATCTCTTATTGAGACTTGGAGATGAATACACGTTCTCTTTGTGAGATGCGAGGTTGATAACTCGGTCTCTTTCTAAGAATCGGAGTTGCTGAAGACAACTTTGCTGGGGTGATGAAGACCATTGTTGCTCAAAGCAAGATTTGCCCTACTACGATCTACTCCTAGGAACCAGCAAGTTTAAAAGAACTTCTGGAACACTCGTTGTCACCTTCTTCCACAAACTTGCTGAACTCCAATGGACTCCAATGGCAGTGGTGGCGCAACTCTCTTCGTCATTTTTTTGAGTCATTTTCAATGAAGGTAGAAAAAGATAAGTTGGGTTGAAACCCTAATATTTAATGCTGACAGTAACTGATTGCAAAAATATAGGAGCGAATAATGGAAAGATTTGAATGAATTAAATTCAAATCCCGTAAAAGTTGGATCTGAATAACTGACTCACTCTTTCCATAACTGCTCAAATCTTCCAATCAGCCACATTAATTGCCACCTGCGTCCCTACGCCAACTCAGCCCGTCAGCCATGCACCTGCGAGTAGCTGCACAGTAGCATAAACGTTCAGCTCCACAAGCATAGTGGTACAACAGTGTAGCAACGAAGCAGTACAGCAGCTCAGCCCTGCAGCAGCGCATGTGCGTATATGTACATAG
This sequence comes from Iris pallida, assembly GCA_029216955.1. Taxonomy (NCBI): domain Eukaryota; kingdom Viridiplantae; phylum Streptophyta; class Magnoliopsida; order Asparagales; family Iridaceae; genus Iris; species Iris pallida. Next base: position 38,451 of record JANAVB010043126.1, on the reverse strand, counting down.
CTACACTTAGCCCATGCAAGCTCTTGTACGGCCCCTGCTCATGCTCATGCGCATACCCTGCTCATGCGCCTGCTCATGCGCTTCGCACATAAGACGAGCGCACAAGCGCATCAAATAGCGCACAAAGCATCATGCGTCGATGCTGATGTGCTAAGTGCAAAGTGCGCAAACAAAGCATCGCTTTGTGCCCTTGAGCCCGAGCCCGAGTCTGAGTCGCTAAGCCCCTTCGGGGATTAGCTCCATAGAAAAATAATCCTATGAGCACAATAAAAAGCATAAATGCTTCTCTATAGAATTTAGCCTTCTTTCCACTTAGAAAACACCACCACATGACACCCACATGGTACCCATGTGCCTCTCCATACCTCATGTGATTCTTTCAACACAAGCAAAGCTTTATATAGACATACAATCCATTTGGCCTAGGCAATATGGGGCTATCTTTTAAAGCTCTAAGGAAAAACACCAACAATTCCCCACTGTTTCACGTAACAAAATTGCCCAACAAAAGTTGGATTTTGAAAATAAAACGAGAAAAACTACAAGAAGTACAAATTTGATTCTGGGAAAGTATTGCTATGGAAGTCTGATCTGTAAATGATCACTTTGTTCCTTGGACCATATGATGATGATGAAGATCACTGCTTGAAGTAGAACAACTTGGAAGAACTAAGTCACCAGAAAGGTATCGACGCACTTGGGCACTGATGGCGAGGTCGAATGCTTTCCTGCTTTGCTTCACTCTGTTCTGAAAGAAAAGTTGAAGAAGGATGCTCTGGAGAATCAAAAATCTCGAAGTTCTGATCTCTGTATTCTTCCATGTCCTCTCTCTGTCTGTGTCTTTGAGAAAAATGAGTCTATTTATAGACTGGGGCTTCTGTGCGTAAAAGAGCATCAAAGTCTGTCTTTACGCTAACAACTGTCACCCATGATCAGAGTCATCCTTTGCATACGTTAACACGCGTCCCATCATTTCAATAAGAATAGGATACATGTACACACGTTCTTCGAAATATGTGGCATGAAGGCCATGTGGGCAAACCACGTTCCAAACTGGCCAGAAAGAATAGGGCGTAAAAATAGCTCCAACATCCTCTGGGCATAAAGCAGTAAGATGAGCGTAAAATAGCTCTGTCATAGGTTTCCCGCGTAAAGTGGTTATTGAATAACCTTGAGCGTAAAATAGCTCAAATAGACTTTACGCACACATTGTTTTATGAGCGTAAGAACTCATGTAAAACTCCGTGCGTAAAAGAAACCATTCAGTGAGCGTAAAGTAGGTCGATCCCCATAGACGACAACAATGGTCTTTGTATAAGACAAATCCCATTGAATTTTATGGTAAATGCCATCATTAATATCTTCATGTCAGAGTTTGCATTAAATGCGAGATTTGACAGCTTTGTCTAGCGTAAAATAGGCTGCTCTGTCCTTGGCGTAAAAATCACAGGTGTAGACCCAAGCGTAAAATGATCAGCCTGCTTAGGCGTAAATTGATTGGGCATAAAAGAGATTACCCGCTCTGTTTGGCGTAAAAACCGATCACTTATGAATGGGATGACTCTTTCTTTGAAGCACTTTTTACGCTTCTACAAGACCCCCTTCAAAGTTTTCAAATATCTCCAACATTTGAAACACTTTGAACAGAAGCGTAAAAGTTGAGATTTGATCTGCCAGCGTAAAATTTGGGATACGCAACAACCATCCGCATAAAAGCGAGGATGTCCAACAGTCGACGTAATTATAGGGATATCCAACAGTCGGTTTTGAATCTCTCTTATAAATAGGTCTTTTCAGAGAGAGAAAATACTTTTACTCATCTTCTTGAATCTCTTTGCCTTTTCTTTCTTCGAAACTCTGATCTGATGGCTCCTAAGAAATCATCCGCCGTCGGTAGCAAGGGGAAGAAACCAGCCATTGATTCCTCCTCGACTGATCATGTGAAAATCCCTACTCAGTCATCACTACCACAACGAAATCCCAACCCGGCCGTGGCTCCGCCTATGATGGGTAAAACCCTATTCTTTGGTTGGGAGAAAACAAATCCGTCGAGGAAGAAGAAGATAAACCAAACTTTCAGCTTTTTACGCCCACGTTGTACGTGTTAGCGTAAAGCTGAAATAATGTCGTACGCCCACGTTGTTCGTGTTAGCGTAAAAAGATAACAAGAATACGCCCACGTTATACGTGTCAGCGTAAAATTTGGTTTTATGCCCACAGTTAATGTGCTAGCGTAAAACTTAACTACGCTCATGTTCGTACATGCCAGCGTAAAAAGTTGTATTACGCTCATATTACGATGTGGTAGCGTAAAGTTCATCAATCTTTTTGAGAGATTTTGTCGAACAAAGACTTCATAAGCTTTTCATCAACTCTTAGTAAAAAACTTCAAACTAATTTGATCTCTTTTGTTATTTTACCAGTGGATTTGCAAGCTCATCCCCTCGCTGAAGTTTTCGGATCATCAGTTGGCATGGTAGGTTCGAACTATTTGGAAGATTTATCTCATGTCCAATTTCCTCAGTCGAACCCCGAGTATCCGGTAGAGAGGGCACAGTTGATAGAAGCTCAAGGGGATAGACTGTTGCTATCCATGATAAATGGGGAATTGTTGAGTTCACTAGACGGACAACACTTCGCAAAACCAGCCTTTCTATTTGGAGATGCCATTGATTGTAAATCCCAGACACACCCCAAAAGGAGTCTTGGGTTTTCAAATTTGGAAATAGAGCCATGTATCTTCCAGATATGGACAGAGATTATCCTTTGTCAGCATTCGTCCATGCTACTCATCCTCGACAAATGTTGTGGAATTTGACTCCCAGCAGTCATGGACGACCGGGTAGAATTATTTTCAAGAGAGAGCGTGCCAATGATATGGGATACTTTGCTAGTGTTCCCAATGGAGGTGTTACTTCTATCTTTGGCCTTATGCCAGGCTCTAATCCTAGCGAAGATTCGGGTTTAATACAGCCAGTACAAACCCGAATGTTTGTCAATAAATTTATGAGGGATGCTGTATTATATCCCCAAACCAACCCCAGACTGCCAGGATGGTTGACTCCATTCAACCAGAGTTGGATTCAGATAACCTTTGGATGATGAAGAACTTTGAGGAAGAGTTAAAGATATTGGCTTGTACGAAGTGGTAGCTTCCACCAGTTATGGTATTCCTCCGAATGGAAACTTATTTCTGGCCCTGATGGAGATATATTTAAGTTCAACTGGAACTTTTGCCACCCCGAAAGGTGAAATGGGTCTTGCCCTTCATGAGATACAGTTTATCTCGAAGCTGCCAATGGGGAAGGCCCCATATGAAGAATATGTTCCCTCCAACAAGGAGCTTGCTGAAATCAGAGGAGTTAACCCTCAGTTAATCGAGATATACGAAGAACTGATGTGCCACTACCTGATTTGTACCACGATGCATGAAAGTACATCCTATTTGGCGTATATCAACATGTGGACGACTTATCTCTTCTTCCATAAGGATAAGATATCCAAGGAAGACAAAGAAAGGTTTCAAGAAAACAAAGCTCCAGTAATCAACATAGATTTGACAATCCCCTCTAACAAGGTTCGGGATATGATGATTACTTACAAATTTTCGATTAAATATCTGTCTACGAAGACTGGGGAATTTCCTGCCAGAACTGAAGCCTTGAGCTTCCTCAGATATGGTAGTCAGAAAATCTCACGGAGAGCTTTGCTGGCAGACTTTCTTTCTTTATGGTTGAGAAGATGGGTTGTACCGGGTATTGGTACTGTTGACAGAATTCACCGCAGTGTGCTATGGCCAGCAGTACGTCTAGTTTTTAAAGTCAGGATCAACCTGCTGTCAACCATGGTGTGTCGGATAAATGCAGGTTTAAGGACCTTCGGCGAGGAGTTAATCAACAATGCTCCTCATCGGAATGTTTTTCCTAGAGTAGAGATGCCCTACACTTATCTGATGGGCTGGTTGTTGCATCACAACTGCAGATTGTTACCGCCAGGCCCAGGTGATGATGCGGAGGTCTTCCTCCAAAATTCAGCAAAGCTACATGGATTGCTACGACTATGGCAGATACTCGAGCAGTTCTGAATTATTCATACGGTTGGAACTTCTTCTGTACCCGGCCGCAAGTTCCAGCAGATTGCTTCGGTGTCCAGTTTGAAGATGAAGTTGAAGGAAGAGTTGTATTGCCACAGTCAGTCTTTAGATGGCTTTAGTGCATCAGACCTTCTCATCTGATGTACAGAAATGAAGATAATTGTGCGTTCGAACCATACTTACCCAGTAGGTTTGCTCACCAATTTGGGTACGACCAACTTCATGTTGGTAATCCTTTGACTAATTTTCGTTACTATAGGAAATTACTTGACGGAGCTAGGGGTTCGAGGTATTTCGGTGCTGCACGGACTGGTGCTAAATTTAGGATTTCGACTGCCACTAGCACTACAGAACTACGTTTACTCCATACGTATGCCCACTTCTATGCTTCAATTCGTTCTTTTGCCCATGGTTACAATATGAAGAGTAGTCTGAGGTGGCCTAAAGAAGGAGATATTGAGGAGCAGGTCAGGGTACCAGCAGACATCCCTGACGATACTGGCATCCCAGATCCATTTTTAGTAGTTATCCCAACAGGAGTTGGAGAACCAGCTGCAGAACCTATCATTATTGGTAAAGGCCGAAAAAGAAAACAGAGTGCAGTCGCCACATCTCCAATGAAAACTTCAAAAAAGTGGAAGAGGTCTACCACAAAAGGGCCTTCCAAACCAAGTGTTCACACTCCAGAAGAGGATATTGAAGAAGATCCTCTTGTCGATTCTTCCTCAGTCCATCCTGGAGAAGGATCTTCATCCCCTCCACAGATAGTTGGATCAGGAGCTGTAACACTTTTGTCTCCTGGATGTCTTAACACCTCACTTATTTATCTTTGCCGTCCAAGACACAAGTTACGGAGGGTACTACTACTATATCCACTGCTATTCAAGATCGCATTCCATCAGACGAACCGGCTCTTGACTTTGAGGATGATGACTGGGATGGTTATTATGATACATATCTTGAAAAAAAAACACATATTCCAAGTATTATACAAAACCTATACGGAATTATATATCATGATTTTGTATACTAACTTATTTTTGTTCATTTTGTAGATGTCATAATTGCACCAAAGCCTGTAGTTCTTCCTCCTCAAGAAGAAGAAATCTATGAAGAAAATGAGGAGTCTGAAGGGGAAGCTTCTTCTTCAGAAAACTCAGATGCTGAAGAGGGGGGAGTGCAAAAACCTGAGATGGAGCCTCAAGAAGAACATCCTCCATCACTTGAGGCACAACAAGCACAATCTGAATTGTCTTCTCTTGCTGAGGATCAGCACAAAGGGAAGACTAGAGTCGATCCCACTGTAAGTGATGATGGGACTACTGGAGGAGATCCAGACTTGAACAAAGAATTAGTTGTAGAAAGTTTCACCACAGCTAAAATATTAGGAAATCCTGTGGAGCAATCAATTGAAGGAGATGTTGGAGGCATGCTTGAACTTCCAACAGAAACTGAGGAAATAATAACATCCTCTACTGTTGTCACTGATCCAGTACCAGTTTTGATAAGCCAATGCCAGAATCTGAACCAGCTCCTGTAGTTGTCACCACATCCACCGACATTACCGCCGCCAGAACTCCAAAATGGTTGGAGTGACAAATATTGAAGACGTTGATACTGAGGTCCCTGGGAACCAGATAACAGTAGTAACGTCACCGGCACCACCCCCATCTGTTGTTACACCGATTGGAGATATAATCCCTGAAGCTTCTAGGGATCAATTGGCTATAACGGTAGTAGCAACCACGACTTCGTCTCATCCTACTATTGCACCACCAACATCTGTTCTCGATTTCTGAGAAAAGGATCTGTTAGATATTGTTACCACGCCAAGTTCCAGCACATAAATGGATCTCCTCATTGAGATTTATACTGACACCTTTTATAAGAGCCTGGCAACCTTGATAACAATGGTCCTAAATAAGGGCCTCAATTATGAGACTCTGAAAACGGCAATGGCTTCGACCATCAAGAACGTTGCTTTGTTCAACGATACTGAAAGAGCTGCCACATTAGAGAAAATTGTGGAGGACCTTGAACAGCCAATCAGAGAATATCTTAATCTGTCTAGTAAAACTGTTGAAAGTCTCATCGAGGAAGAATATGATGCCTTAACAGCTGATTATCTTGCTCGAGAGACTACATATAATGCAGCCCTCCATGAACACAGTCTGAAGGTTGGCAAAGAGAAAGCCTTTTTGACTGGCATAAAACCTGTACTGCATGGCCACAGAGTGGCTTATGACGCTTTGAACATAGATATTCAGAGCAAGAATGACAGAATCCTGCGAAGTTGAGGCAGAGCTAGCTTGCTTGAAGGCTGAAAGAGAGAAGATGATCGATGCTCGAAATCTACACCTCACCCAAAGCTCAATTTTAGAAGAAAAAGCTTTTGGGGCTGAGTCGACCATCAGAACTCTTGATGAAGCAAAGGACAACTTGATAATCACCTTCGCTGAACTTTTCGTATTTGCACTCCTGAAGCTCGACGTGCAGAGGCTACCAAGAAGGTTATGAGTTCTCGTGGCAGACGGCTAGAAGAATTAAAAAAATTGCTCCAAGATGCTTCCACTCCACCTTAAGAGAGTGTTTTGTCATCTTTTTGTCTTATCCATTTTGTAGTATTTCTACCAGAAATGAATGAAAGATTTGTTTTGTGATCCTATCGTTGAATTTTAAACAATAGATAGGAGATAGAAAGCACTTATCAGAGGTAATATGGACGTGACAAGTCTATGATGAAATCTTGTTTTGTATGGGGTAGAAAATACTCATCAGAGGTGATATGAACATGACAAATTTTCTAAACTCAAACATTATATCTATCCAGAGGTAATATGAACATGATAGATAATGTAATCTTATTTCTATTTAGAGTATACAATACTATCAGAGGTAATATGAACATGACAGTATGTAAGAACCCAAAGAAAAGTAGATTTAATATCTATGCAGAGGTTTAAATGGACATGATAGATAGGAAAAGAAGGTGAATTTAGTATTTATCCAGAGGTTATGAAAACATGATAAATAATAAATCCAACTTTATATACTAATTGGTAAGATAAGAGATCAAAATCCATCTTCAAAGAGGCAAGTAATCAGCTTAACCAACTTTGGTAGCTGGGGATTAAGACGACAGATGTTGTTGAAGATATATATGAGAGAAATGAACCGATGGTGGCTCAAGGGACATTTTCAAATGGTTTGGATTCGCCATCAGTTTGAACCATATTGACTGAGAATATTTACCCAGATTCACAATATGAGGAATGAGAAATATCGGATTCGATGAATAGAATTTCTTTCGAATCTGATGATTGCGAAGAGCTAGAAGAGATTCTTCTTATATATCGTCATTAAACATGTGAGACGAATCATATCCCAACCCATGACGAGTCTTTTGGTAAACGGATCACCACATAATGGTAACCGTCTACCCTTGCCTTCATTGAGACCTTGCATAGTCTTCAAATCATACCCCATGTTCTGATGATCTTGATAGATTGTTGACTGTATTTATCAATTCGGATTCTTCCTTTGTCTTTATCCTTCAGCTTATCTGTCTGAGCAACAGGGATATTTTCTAGCCAGGCCAACACAATTTGGCGCTTGTTTTTCTTATCAGACGAACCACAAAATAAGATTCTTTATGACGTCTAAAGTTATGCAAGCTTGTGATGAAGCAGCCACAAGTAGAAGATAAGGAGAAGATATTAGGAACCTTTGAGCATATGGTCCAACAGCTGTATAAGAAGGGAGAGAATTCTTCTTATGATCAATGTATAAAGTTTCTTCCGGTTCTATGTTGTCTTATATTGATTACTTTGATTATCAGAAGATAAAGTCATTCTCTCAATAAACTTGACAGCCATATACTCAAACAGGAAATCTTCATTGATATTAAAAAGTACAGAATGATCAATATTTACATCATTTACAGTCTGATTGCTACCCTTCGGATTAATCAACAGTGGACCATCATCCGTCTTCTGCGTAGATTTGCCAAGATTGACAATCAATGGTAATTCCGAATTATTCGTACAAGAAGTACGTCCTTTGACCTTGATCATAAAAGGTTGAACTTGGCTCTTGGCAGGAATATTTATTGATTCCTCAGATGAAGTTGAGTTCTTCCTTTAACCTTGATCATCAAAGGTTGATCATTGACAGGTTGGGATTGGATTCGTCCCTTGACTATGATCTTCAAAGGTTGCTCCTCTGGCGGATCTTCATTAATAGAGTGATCCTCAGAGGATGATTGACCTTCAGCCATGTCTGATATATCTTTCACATGCTCTTGTTTATAAAGCCTTGAATCAGAGAAGTAGGCTTCAACACCTTTGAATGGATTAATATCAGCAAACTCAGTTTTCACAACTCCTTGGGAGTCCACATATTTGAAACATTGGTGAAGAGTTGAAGGCACAATATTGTGTTCATGAATCCACGGTCTTCCAAGAAGAATATTGTAGGATACGTCCGAGTTGATAACATAGAAAGTTACCATAGTTCGAAGATCACCAATCTGAATCTGCAGACGAATCTTCCCCAGTGGTTTGCTCTTGCCAGAATTAAAACCGACTATCGTAGTACTAGTGTAAGTCAGCTCACTAGTAGGGATCCTCAGGGGTCTTAGCATACTCTGAAGAATTATACTAATTGAAGACCCAGGATCGATGTAAATCCTGTCAATTTCAGTGGATCCGATATATCTAGTGTAACATAGAGGCCAATCATGCTTGTTGTGTTTCAATAGCATATCCTCTTGTGTAAAGGTGATGTTGGGAATTGCTTCCATCATACTATGGCATTGCGGACATGACACTGGTATATTATCAGGAGTCTTGAGTTGTGCCAAGCATGAATCTGCTTGAAGTAAAGCTTCGCTCAAAGTCTCTCTGCTTTCTCTGGAAAGACGAAGCAGTTCAAATATAGAAAGTCTAGCTGGAGTATTGGCTAATTGAGCTAGAATGTCAAATTAGTAAGGCTTCATCACCACCCCCTATTGGAAGCAGGCTTCAATGGGATATCAAAGCGTACTGCCTTCTGTTTCCCCTTTTCAACCACAGATGGTTTAATAGGAACAGGAGAAGGTTGAACTGGTAGAGTTTCCACTACATCTTCTGCTTCTTTGGAGGATCCCTCATAGTCTTTATGGTACTCTTTTTCAGATCTTGTACCAGCAAAAGTTTCTTCTTCAGACTCAGGAGAAGGAAGTACCATATTACAGGATTTAGTCTTTCTTCCCTTTATCTTTTTCTTATGAGGGATGTTACGAGGCACTTCAGAACCCAATCCAGCAGTGGAATTCTGATTTTGAATTTGTAAAGGAAGACGTATTCCTTTATCATAATTCAAACCTTCTGGCTTTTGAAAGTTGTAACCCATCTTCCTCATGAGAAGGACAGATTGCTGACTATATAAGTGGATAGGCAGTGAACTTTGGACAAGTGTTTCAGCATAGGAAGAGGAAGAAACCTCTGCAACTACAGGACAATAAAGTATAGACGTCTCTGTAGTTAAGGGAGGAGAAGGATTCAGGATACGAGGAGAGATCCCTGTTGGAGCTTTTTCATAGACAGCAAAGACTATTGTGCCCGGTATAAAGGAACACTATTCATGGCTAGCCACTGCTGATGAGTAAGCTTGAGCTTGGTAGGAGGGGCTAGACTTGGAGGATAGATGTTTAGTCCTTTCAGTCTACCTTCTAGAGGAAGGCCATCCCATAGATGATCCAAGTCATCAAGATTTATAATAACATAAGAAATCATGTTGCAGGTTTTGACTTTCTTACCTTTCTTGGATTTTAAAGTTTTACCTTTATTTTCCAACTCAGGTATTAAGTCAGGATGTACCCACATGATTTCACCATTCTTCAATGTGAGCGGCAGCAATCCTTTATTTTCTTCCCTGGCAGGCGGGATATTCACAATCTTCATAGTCGCCTTCGAAATTGGAATAATTCCATCTGGGACTTGTTGTGGAGGAAAATCTCCAAACTGAAGAGAGACCATGTTGGTTGTAAACCGTATGGTCATCATTGGTTAAAGCGATAGCGCCACCATTTATCAGGTCTTGGATCTTCTTTTTCAAGACATAGCAAGCACTGGTAGGATGATTAATGTATCTATGATAGATACAATATTTGGGATGTCAGTCAGATTCACCTCATTAGGCCTTTTAGGCTCCGGAATCTGAAGTTTACCACCTTTTCACCAGACACTGAAATATTTCTGGGATATCACTTTCGTCAAAAGAATATTCTTCCTTTGGCCTGAAAGATTCTTGATTGTTCGATGTCGTTTTGTTCTTGGAAAGATTGACCATAAGAGTATCTTTTCCTTTCACGTTACGATTGCCAGGATTATTACCGGGATTATTTTTCTTTCTTTATCTTCTGAAGCAAAAATCATTCCATGTTCCCAAGCCAACCTACCATTGGTCTCGCAGAAACTGCTGCTAATAAATGAAGCCCAATCTGTGAATTGGGAACCTGTGAAGACAGCAATGGATGGTCGCAGATTCATCTTGCATGTATCGATCAACGCTGAATCTGGCATACCAGGAGGCATCTTTAGAGTAGCCTGTCGGAAACGTTCAATGAACGTCCGAGTATCTTCTTTCCTTTTGTTTATTTCTATTAAGGAGGACATGTTCATGTCCATACCTCCTTCATAGAAGCGGGAGAGAAATATTGCCTTGAATTCGTCGAAAGACGAAATAGAGTTATCGGGTAAGCTACGATACCAGTCATAAGCTGAACCCGTCAAGCACCCAATGAACACTCGAGTGAGGAGAGCATCATTTTTCTGCAAGTGTACAGTCATAATATCAAAGTAATTGATATATTGACTGGGAGATGCTTTTCCATCAAATAAAACCATGGATTGTGGCTTGAACTTCGGTAGGAAGGGTACATCATTCCAATGAAGAGGATAAGGTTCCTTAATCCCTAACCTCTGGAGCTGATCTTTGTGCCTCAAAACTTTAAACTGTGCTTTGAGTTCATGCACTTTGAATGGCTTCACTGGTTTAGGAAGCACATTTGATTGAATAGTTGTTGGATGTACCATAACCCCCACTGGAGGTGGTACATCTTCTGGAATGATGGGATCTGGAGATGCAAAATTTTGATTAATAGCAGGCTCTTGAATATTCGAAGGTATATCAGCCCCTTGACTATTTGAGTTTGTGCTGCTACTGGTACCGGAGTTATTACTGTGGGTTGAACAGTTTGTTGATTCAAAATTATCTGATGCATGCTTTGCACCATGTTAAGCATGTCTTTCAACGATTGCTCCACGGCAGTGAGACGTTGTTCGTATTAGCAGATAATATCTCTGGTTCATCTCCAACAGCGTAGGATTCAACTTCTCATGAAGATAGAGGGATTAGTATAGAAGTATGAATCCACACTATCGGTATCAGACTCAAAAGATTGAGTACCCCCAGCTTATGAATCAGAAGTTTGCAATTGTCTTTGTCTTCTTGATCGAGTATTCTGATATACTCCTTCAAAGGAATCAAGAATTCTGTTGAACTGTTGTTGACCTGGGGTTTGGGACATATTCCGTCTCGGTCGTCGTCCTCTGTTAGTATGAGATGCCATATTGACTGATGCATATGACAGCTCATCTTCTTGGTCTTCAGCTTGATGTTGAGACGAGTTAAAACTTAAACGATCAAAAACTGACAGTTTTGAAGCCAAACAACAACAGTTGATCACAACCTGGTGATATTCACAATGATGTTTTTCTTGGGGAATATCACCGGAGATTGTGTTCTTACGTTTTTGCATTAGCAATTCACGTAAATCAGAAGGAACAGATGGAATATTCTTCTTTTATATTTGGGGTAGAAAAATGTTTAGTCCCTTGTGTATAAAGAAGATTACTGGCTTCATTCGCAGAACCAAACTGTACATTTTTACGCGTTTGGAGTTGTGTGCGTAAATCTTGAGATTTAGCACGAAGGACTCCATTTTCATGGCGTGTAATTTGTAAGTTTGGTACTTTGCGTAAAGCAGTATAAGAAGGTTGTTGGTGTAGGACAGAAGTTTTACCAACAACATTTTTACGCTGTATGCGTTTAGGTACATTCACATTAGATGTGCAAACATCGTTGTAAATTTTATCTACACTGTCACAGACAGACTTACCTTTACGCGTAAAACATAAAAATTGATTATCTACCACGTCACAGACGGGAGATTTTGTTTTACGCGAGGAGCGTAATTTGTGGGCCTACCACGTCACCGACGGGAGACTGATTCTTACACTCAGAAACATTAGAATCTGCACTTTACAAATGGGAGACTCATTCTTATGCTTTGAGCGTAAAATTTGGTTTTTACCCACTGAGCGTAAAACTTGATTCTTACGCAGTGGGCATGAAACATGATTATCTTCACCGTTACAAACGGGAGATAAATCATCACACTTTGAGTGCAACTCTGAAGTAAGGACTGCCTCGTTACGAACGGGAGCCCCTACGACAGGAGTGAGAAGAATTCCCTTGTCATCAGAAGCAACAGAGAGATCAGAAACCACTTTGGATTTGGGAATCCAAACTTTTCGTGTTTTACGAGACTTTTGAACATTAGAGTGGCGAGAACCACCCCCAGTTCGGAGCATTTCTTCATAGGCAGTCTGGTCGAAGTGCACAACCAGAGTCTTCTTGGTCGAACCGACCGAAACATCATCATATTGAGCAATCACTTCTCGTCGGAGGAGAAAGTAGTCCCCAGCAGAGTCGTCATTTTGTTTCACTTAACAAAATTTCCCAACAAAAGTTGGATTTTGAAAATAAAACGAAAAAAGTACAAGAAGTACAAATTTGATTCTGGGAAAGTATTGCTATGGAAGTCTGATCTGTAAATGATCACTTTGTTCCTTGGACCATATGATGATGATGAAGATCACTGCTTGAAGTAGAACAACTTGGAAGAACTAAGTCACCAGAAAGGTATCGACGCACTTGGGCACTGATGGCGAGGCCGAATGCTTTCCTGCTTTGCTTCACTCTGTTCTGAAAGAAAAGTTGAAGAAGGATGCTCTGGAGAATCAAAAATCTCAAAGTTCTGATCTCTGTATTCTTCCATGTCCTCTCTCTGTCTGTGTTTGAGAAAAATGAGTCTATTTATAGACTGGGCTTCTGTGCATAAAAGAGCATCAAAGTCTGTCTTTACGCTAACAACTGTCACCCATGATCAGAGTCATCCTTTGCATACGTTAACATGCGTCCCATCATTTCAGTAAGAATAGGATACATGTACACACGTTCTTCGAAATATGTGGCATGAAGGCCATGTGGGCAAACCACGTTCCAAACTGGCCAGAAAGAATAGGGCGTAAAAATAGCTCCAACATCCTCTGGGCGTAAAGCAGTAAGATGAGCGTAAAATAGCTCTGTCATAGGTTTCCCGCGTAAAGTGGTTATTGAATAACCTTGAGCGTAAAATAGCTCAAATAGACTTTCCGTACACATTATTTTATGCGTAAGAACTCATGTAAAACTCCGTGCGTAAAAGAAACCATTCAGTGAGCGTAAAGTAGCTCGACCCCCATAGACGACAACAATGGTCTTTGTATAAGACAAATCCCATTGAATTCTGTGGTAAATGCCATCATTAATATCTTCATGTCAGAGTTTGCATTAAATGCGAGATTTGACAGCTTTGTCTAGCGTAAAATAGGCTGCTCTGTCCTTGGCATAAAAATCACAGGTGTAGACCCAAGCGTAAAATGATCAGCCTGCTTAGGCGTAAATTGATTGGGCATAAAAGAGATTACCCGCTCTGCTTGGCGTAAAAACCGATCACTTATGAATGGGATGACTCTTTCTTTGAAGCACTTTTTACGCTCCTACACCCATATATCTCTATATATGGGTTGAGCGTTCCCCATCGTGACTGTCCGTCATGCATTAGGATAGATGTCGCTATGACTTGAACCTTCTCGCATGGGGTAAATAACCGCATGATACAAAATAGACTAAGCCATGAATTTTGTACCATAACTGTAATTCTTACCACTCACACAATGACATCAACTATGCTTCTGGATACACATTAAAGGCCTTGTGCTAGCCTAGTTTCGGTGTATGCGTCTTGGGTGTCTACGATATTTTTGTAGAAGACGGCCTACATCTCCATCCATAAAATCTTGGTGAGTTCTTTTAAACAGCCTTTAGCATGAAGCCTTTTGCTTTCTTGCAGTGCTACACGACAATGACATGGCCTGCAGCCGAGGAACTACCTCATGTGGTGTCATACCACCTGTAGCATGAGGCCCAGCCTCTTTGTAGTGTCAATCTACCTAGCATAAAGCCTTTCGCTTCCTTGTGTTACGCCGCCGTGACATGGCTTGCAAACCCGAGGCACGACCTCATGTTGCGCCACCCACTATAATATAAGGCCCAGCCTCTTTGTAGTACTTCCTACCACTCTTTATTATACAGCATTAGGTCTTCTTGCCTATGTGCAGTGCTATGCTGCTATGACTTGGCTGGAAGCCGAGGCTTTACCCTCACTAGATACCTCATGTGGTGTACCCTACTGTAGCATGGAGTACTACGCTCCTTTGTAGTGTTGTGTTACTCGTGCTTCCTATAAATGACACCGAATATCCCAAATGTCTGAGAACTCATTAAGTCTTCCAAGCCATCCCCCCACAAGACTTTGTTCTATAAAAAGAACAAACAGTAGACAATAGTGGTTCTGGGTTCATAACCCTGTAATATTCCAAAAGGATTGCCCACTAACAGTGGTTCTGATTACGTGACCCCGCAAACTCCAAAAACCTGCCGACTAACAGTAGTTCTGGGTTCGTGACCTCGCCTTATACCAAATGATTGCCCACTACACCTTATATTCTTCCAGTCAATGGTCCTTCTTTGGACTAAAAGCTAGATGTCTAGTAGATTTCTTTTGAACTACTAGCATAAAACTTTATAGTAAAATTACCAAGACATAATATTATAGTGTCTTCAAGCCCGTTTTACATGTTGTCCTCGACCATCTGGCGCTGAGACCTTTGGTGAACGGATCTGCCAGGTTCTTCTGGCTCTGAACATCACTAAGACAATGAATCCTCTTTTAATAAGATCATTTACCGCCATGTGCCTTAGACCACAGTCATCTTCTTGCCATTGAAGAGGTCATTCGATGCTATTGCTGTAGTCGTCTACTTGTCGTAGTATATCGGTACCGCCAGTATGCGCACAAACCATTGGAAGATCATACGTGAGATTTTGAAGCCATTCTGCTTCATTCACTACATCCGCTTGTGCATAGAACTCAGATTCCATAAAAGAGTGAGACAACATAGTCTGCTTCTTCGACTTCTATGATATAACAGCTCCATCCATAGAGAAAACATATCCACTTGTGGACCTTTCACTCTCTACTTCTGAGAACCAGCTTGCATCACTGAAGCCTTCTACTACTTTTGGATCTCCGTATTAGTGTAGTGCATACTTCTGAGTCTTCTTTAGGTATCTCATAACCCTTTTACAGCTTTCCAGTGCTCTATACCTGGATTGAGTGTGAACCGACTCAGTATCCTCACGGCGAAAGCTATGTCAGGCCTTGTGACAGTAGTCGCAAACATCAAACTCCCGATGACGCTTGAATACTCCAACTGTTTGACGCTTTTCCTTGGATTTGGATTCAGCTTCTTGTCACACCTATATGGCATATCGATCGCTGGAAGATCTTGATACCCACAGTATAAGCATCTTCTCAATATAATGAGAATGTAACAATGCCACTCCAGTTTCAGTCCAGATGATCTTTATCCCTAGGATAACATCAGCTTCCCGTAAGTCCTTCATGCTGAACTTAGGCAAAAGGACTTCTTTGTTTCAATGACATTTGCTAGATCAGTACCCAAGATCAGGATGTCGTCCACGTACAGACAAACGATAACTCCTCTTCTATTAGTGAACTTTGTGTACATACACTTATCTTTCTCGCTGACCTTATAGCCGTTTGATCTATGACTTTATCAAACTTATGCCACTTTTTGGGATCTTACTTCAGACCATGTAGAGATTTTATCAACTTATAGACTTTGTCTTTGAGGCCCTTGACGATGAATCCTTCTGGTTGTTGTATGTAAATCTCTTCGGTCAATTCACCATTCAGGAAAGCGGTCTTAACATCCATCTCATGAATTACCAGCTTGACAATTTTGTTAAAAGCAATCAACATTCTAATTATCGTCATCTGTGCTACTGGAGCATATGTGTCAAAATAATCGATCCGCTACTTCTAAAAAATCCCTTGGCGACTAATCATGCCTTGAACTTGTCAACTGTTCCATCGCCTTTATCTTTTCTTGAAGATCCATTTACAACTGATTGGTTTTGCTCCTTCCGACAGATCGACCAATAACCATGTGTTGATGGAGGTTGTCGAGTCATACTCATCATTAATAGCATCCTTTCAGAAGACATTATCTCTTATCTTTATCGCCTTATCATAGGTAAGCAGAACTGTTTGTGATAGGTGACAAAATCCTCTTTGAAGTCCTTCTGTCTCCTCACTCGCTTAGATACTGGTTCTGCAAGTTCTGGTTTAAGAGTTCTTTCTACAATAATAAATTCTTCTTAGACTACATCTTCATAAGGAACTTCAGCCTCCTTTGCACTCAGACTGTTCTCCGAAATGTCCGCGAGAACAATGTTTTTGTGCCTTGCAAATTTATCTTCAAAGAATTCTACATCGCGAGATTCAATGATATGATTTGACTCAATATCAATGAACCTTCGAGTATCACTCTTATCAGCATGACCTAGGAATATCGTCTTTGTAGTCCTTGTTCCATCTTCTAAATTTTAATTCGGAAGCTTCACATACGCTAGACAACCCCACACTCGAATGACATTCAAGTTGGGTCGGACCTGAGTGACTTTCGAAGTCGCATGCGACACCCTGTTCAATATGAACGTAGCCGTAAGCACTACTTTACCCCAGAAGTAATTTGGAAGACCCGCAGTCAACAACATTGATTTCATCTTATTAATGTTCTGTTCTTCCTATATGCAACACCAGTTGATTAAGGGGAGTACAGAGCAGCCGTCTCATCGACAATTCTATATTATCTGCAGAATGATGCAAATTTATGAGACCTATACTCTCCACCTCGATCACTTCTGAGTCTCTTGAGTTGTTGTCTGGTTTGACGCTCGGCTTCAGCCTTGAAGTCTTTAAATTTCTCCAACGCTTCATCTTTAGACTTGAGATGACAAACGAATGCATATTTTGAGAATTCATTGATGAAAGTAATGAAATGCTTCATCCCAGCTTTTGTGGAGAACTATTTAAAGTCATAGATATTTGATTGCACCAACTCCAGAAGATCTGTACTTTGGTTTACCCGCTTGAACGGTTTTCTAGTGATCTTTGTCTGCACATAGACCTCACATTTCTCCAACTTCTTACCCCTACATTTGGAGACCAGCCCTAGACTAGACATCTTGTTTATTCTTCTATAATAAACATGTCATAGTCTATTATGCCACAACTCAAGAGGAAAACAGAAGAAGAGACTGCATTAACTATCTCCGTAGGAGTTAAAAGTTGAAGTTTGAACATCCCTTCGGTACAAATAGCCTTTCCAAAGTATGTTCCTTTATATGACCTGACCAGTGTTAATGTCCCTCCTCAAGCCTGTATTGCAAGCAGACTTCCTGAGACCAGGTTCATAGTTATAGCAGGTACGTGCTTCACATTCTGAACCATCAGGGACTTCTCCGAAGTCATTTGCATCACCACTGTCCCGATCCCAAGTACTTGAGCTTGTGTCTGGTTTGCTACCATAACCTTCTCAGAAATTGGTTGGTAGTTGGTAAACAACTTCCTCTTTGAGCAAACATAACACGATGTCCAGTATCTATCCACCAGTTCGTGTAAACACTAGCTGAGTAACCTGCGCAATTATAGCAACAAAGTTAACCTCACCTTGCTCTTTTTATTTTAGTTTTTCCTTGCAGTCCCTCCTTCAGTGGCCTTCAGATGGTAAATGTCCTTCTTTTTATGGTAGGGAGCCTTCTGCTTCCCTTTAGAGTTTCCTCCTTGCACCATGTTGGCCTTGGCCATCTGCTTGGACAAGGTGTCCTCTTTGAGTTGAGCCCTCAACTCATCTTTAATATGTGTCCTATGCAAGAGGTGATCTAGATTCACTTCCATCTTTTTGTAATACATATCCGCGATGATGAAATTGCTCCATCCAGGTGGGAGCTTGGCGACGATACCCCGACGACAAAAGCATCGACAAAGGGCATGCCGTCATCCGCCAACTTCTGACATAACTTGAGGAACTCTTTGACTTGAGGCAGTATAGTTTTGTCGTCCTCAAACCGCATCCTCCAGACCTTTTCGACCACGTGGGCTTGTTTTTGTTCTCATCTGCTATGTAGAGATTCTCTACAGATTCCCAGATCCTTTGCATTAACGGTCTTGCTGTATGACTCCACTAGAGAGTCCTCCATAGAGTTCAAGATTAAGAACTTGCAGAGGTTGTTATCTCGCCTCGCTACGACTGCAAAGTCATGGCTTCAACAATCCTTCAAGCATTTTCACCCTCTAGAATCAAAGGCTCAGGATCTGTCAATACGTAGTCGATGCTCACAAGTTGAAGATTAAGGCTAACCTTTCTCTTGCAGACGTTGTAATGCTCCCCTTCAAACTTCTCAAGTTTTTTAAAACTTGTGTCGAGAAAGTTTGTAAGGTTGTTTTCCATCAGATCTGAATCTTGCTTTGAGATTGTTATTCCCGAAACAAATCTTAGATAGAAATTCTGATCTCTTAGTGAGACACGAAGATGAATACTCGTTATCTCTATGAGATATGAGGATGATGACTCGATCTTTTTGTGAGAACCGGAGTTGATGAAGACAACTTTGCTGGGGTGATGAAGATCACCGTTGCAGAAATCAAGATTCGTTCTACTGTTATATGCTCATAGGAAACAACAAGTTCGAAAGAACTTTTGGAACGCTTACTTTCACCTCCTTTCACGAACTCGCTGAACTCCAAAAGCCGCGATGGCACAACTCTCTTCGTTTCTTTTAATGCATGTTGTAACTGATTGTGAAAAGATAGGAGCAAATTATAGAAAGATTTGAATAAATTAAATTCAAATTCCATAAAAGATGGATCTGAATAATTGACTCAATCTTTTCTTAACCGCTCAAATCTTTAAATCAACTACATCATCCGCCACCTGCGCCCATGCGCCTGGCTAGCCCGTCAGCCCATGCACTACGCGTAGCTGCAGAGCAGCACAGACGCATAGCACTACAAGCGTGTAGTTGCACAGTACCGCAGCAACGCAGCAGCGTAGCCCCACAGTAATGTATGTGCGCATAATCATAAACGTGCATACGTACATAGCTACGCTTAAGCCCGGGCAAGCCCCTATGTAGCCACGCTCATGCTCCTGCGCATACCCCTGCTCATGCGCCTGCACATGCGCCTCGTGCATAAGACGAGCGCACGAGCGAATCAAATAGCGCACAAATCGCCATAAGTCGATGCTGATGTGCTAAGTGTAAAGTGCGCCAACAAGCGCCACTTTGCACCCGAGTCTGAGTTCGGTTCGAGTTCGAGTCGCTAAGCCCTTCGAGGCTTAGCTCCATAGGGAATTAATCCTACAAGCATGACAAAAAGCATGAATGCTTCTTTATGGAGTTTAGCCATCTTTCCACTCAGAAAAAATACCCCTACATGCCCCTGTTTATGCTTCTATGCCTCGCGCATAAGATGAGTGCATAAAGCGCCATACGTCGATGCTGACGTTCTAAGTGCAAAGTGCACCAACAAAGCGCAACTTTGTGCCCTTGAGCTCGTGTCCGTGCCCGAGACCGAGCCCGAATCTGAGTTCGAGTCACTAAGCCCCTTCGGGCCTTAGCTCCATAGGGAAATAATCTCATGAGCTTGACAAAAAGCATGGCTTTGTGGAGTTTAGCCTTCTTTTCACTTAGAAAAACTCTGCCACATGGCACCCATGTGCCTCTCCATACCTCATGTGATTCTCCCAATACAAGCAAAGCTTTATATAGAGATTCAATCCATTTGGCCTAGGAAATGTGGGACTATCTTTCAAGTCTATGAGGCAAAACACCAACACATAACACTATAAACTATTTTTACTATTATGATGGCAAGAAGCTACTAATGGTAATAAAGTCACAAAGAAATTGTACTATTGAAAGTTATACTTTGCTAGAAACTTAACTTCAAGAAAATAGATAAAAGGAGTTATGCATAATTAATTTTCCAATGTAATCTTATTTTATACACGACTATATCTCTCCAGTATGCTTATTAATCTGGACCGAAAGGAAGTTCATGTTTGATCTCTCCAAACCAATTGAGAATGATCACAGGCACATTGAATCTTTATCATTCGGGTAATAGAAGGAACATGATACTTCATCTATCCGAATGAATTGACATCGATGGCCAGATGCTTGGTATGTGGCGGATCTGGACCCGAAGAAACTTCATCCTTGATCTCTTCGTACTGATCGATATTGATGGTTCCAGAGTTAGTGGGATGTATGAGGTCTGTCCTTGAAGGGACATGTAATGATTTCTCCATACAGATTTCCATCGATATGTTCAGTCTCAATGGATATCGCATATTTATGCGTCAATTTTGGTCCGAACGAAATCGACCCTTGATCTCTCCAAACTACTAGTGTCTGTCATATGCTTGTGAGCCATAATCTGGCTCAGTAATATGCCCTTAATTATGTAATCCCCCAAATTTTTGCAGAAATTCTTTTCTATTTAAATTGTTTCTTAAATACATTTTATGAATTATTTTGTTTATTTAAAAATTATAGTATTAGTCATACTTAACTTTGTTATGCACACTGACTAGACCATATGGCACGGCTAGTATTTACTTTATTTGAATATTCAGTGGTTTCATTTATTGAATCGTGTTATGACTATATTTTAAATTTATGATATTTATTTATTACTTCTAGAATTTTCAGAAATTATATTTAAAAAATAAATATATACTAGTAGTAATATTTACCCTCCCCAATTGGTAATACCTACAAATTTGTTGATTGAAATTGTCATATTATTAATGGTATTATCATTTTTATAGTATTAAAGTTGATTATTATTATTATTATTATTATTATTATATTATTATTATTATATTATTATTATTATTATTATGTTATTATAAAATATTATTATTGTTCATTATTTTAGTAGATGACTCTTATTATATACAAGTGCCACAAGAAATTTTTAGTTATTTTCTTATTTTAATTAGTTTACAGATTTTTCTTTGGTAGCTACTAAGGTTTTATTATGTAAAAATCAAATAGGTATTTAGTAGTGTATGCTCAATATATTTTCTAATAATAATATATTTGTAAATATACCAAGAGTATATATAGCTGAACTATTTTATTTTAGTATATATTATAAATTTTCTAATTTTCAAAATGGTTGATTTCTTATTAGTAAAAAAAAGAAAGAAAAAAAAAGAAAAAAAGAGACAAAACTGTTGAATGGCTCACGAGAAATTCATTGAATTTTTCCATAGTCACTCCTCTCCAAATTCACCCGCAGGCACCACTGCATTCTGTGATTCTGGCAGATTGCAAGCAACCGAAAACTAACTCAAATCCAAACGAGACTTCGCCAAATCTTTTCTGTGAAATCCAAATCTAATTCTCCTCCAATATGATCAAATCCTATTTAAATTCATCGATCCAATTTCATGTTAAAAATCTACGGTATAAATACGTAGGTAAGGATCAATCAAAATCGTTTTCCACCTTCGAAAACCTTCTCATATTTAAACCTTGACAATGGAGTGATTTTGACCTTGGACGCACCTCTCGACCTACTGCACTGCCCGTACGATGCCCAGATCGTCGGTGATCGCCGCTGCAACGCTCCGCCGAATAAAACACTCTGTTCTGTAGACACAGCAAGGTACTAACCTTCCCGTCCACTTTTCTCTTCGCGTACTCGATCGATTGACGATCTGTAAAATTTCACTTGTAGTGTAGTTGACCACCTATCAAACCCCTTCAGTTATATTGTATGGTGTACCCTAGATAAATCGTATAAATTCTCAAAATATCGAGAAAAATCCACCGAAACAAAATAAAACAAATTGTTTGGGCTAGTTTAGAAGGCAAATTCTTGCCGATTCATCAACATTTTTGAAATTCTATTTAAACAGAGTTAATGACAACCTATACGAGTTGGAAACCCAACTTTTAGATTCATCTTTCATTCATTCGATCGGGATTAAATCTGTTTCGAAGTTTAAGAAAAACCTGTTTTCGAAACTAAAAATTTATCAAAATCTCCCCAATACGACATGCGTCCCACCAAACCGGGCGCATGGTCGCGAACCGAAAGCATCGAAAGGTGCCTATCGACTTTGTGGACGTGTAGGCTTTGACGGAATTCAAATTGGTCGCGTGTGCGCGACAAATTTGATGCGTATCCGTCAAAATTTACCGTATCGGCCTATTTGCAAATTTTCTAATTACTTTGTGCACGTTCGTCAAATCGATACGAAACTTATGCCAGCAAGACCGTATCATTTTTTTGGTCCTGTATGCCAAGTTTGGTCCGATTCTGAGAAGGTACCTCATGCAAGATACTTGCCACCTTACTCTGTGATTTACTATTCTTTAGTTTTTTCAATATTTCTTATTTGTTGTTATTATAAAACTGTGCGTCCAAGTCACACTTGGGCGCAAGCGACTCTATCGGTCGTTTTCTTGATTTTATTTATTATCTTGCATTGACTTGGTCTAATGACCACCCATTTGATGATGAGGTATTGGTATATCTCATACAGCCTTGACACCTACTTTACCACGTATTATGAGTCACATGTAGGACACGTACTCACGTAGTCGGCCGGCCACCGATACGTATGAGGCGTGCGACGGTTGGGTAACTGCCAATAGAATTGCATGCTAGTAGACTTGGCAGTTACTAGAGGTTCATATGAGTCATGAATGTGACTCCACTAGGCATGGGGTGGGAAGAACAGTTCCTTGATGTATGAGTCACATAGTCATTGCTATTGTACCTGAAGCACCGCTGGAGATGCATGTTCACTTTACTATTACGGATTCCCTCTGACGTTCATGGAGCGTTATGGACATTTTCTTACTGATTCCCTCTGACGTTCACCGAGCGTTATGGATGGAGTCGACTGGTTCCCGAAGAAAGGGACGATGCCCAGCTGTACAGCCCGAGTGCCCATATGTGAAGGATTATTCTTTATTGCATATTCACTATAGTACGGTTAGGCACCCTATCGCATGCATCCCTTATTTTTTATATATCACAGTTTATATGGCAGATATTGTGTATCTTGTTACGTCCCTCTGAGGACCTGGTTATCTCTCCAGGTGTGTGCTATTGTGATTCACAGGTATTCAAATCGTGGCCGTGATCATCGCTATTTCTGCGAGGATGATTGCAATCGGATCATCTTTGCTTCGCTCGCTAAACTCATTTCATTTTCCATGTATTTCTTCTCTTACTTGTTGGTAGTGGATTTGTCTCCGTCCAATATTGTACAAAAACATTTTATAGTTGATTATATGATATCTTTTATTCTTATATTTTGTGGATGAGATTAGATTACTCTTGGTTTACTGTATTTTACAGCTTATGTATTCATACAAGATTTTCCATATATTGGAGTATTCTCGTATGTATGCAGCTGGCATGTCTACGTACCTAGTCCAAAGTATTTTGGGACTGGACATTACATGTTTTTGTGGTAGCCCATGTAGGTCAAATTTGTCACTTCGGTTACGTTATTGTACCGATGTGAGCCTGCAGATAGGATTAGGATAGGAATCTCATCTACAAGCTTAACTTCCTCGCTTGATTCCAAATCTCGAACTCTCGTCCGACTACCTTGACTTCCTTCTTCTTGATTTCTTTTCTACCATAAATCTTAACTTTTCTTCTTGCCCGATAGAAAGGTTAAGAAGATAACTCATACTAGTCACACACGTATTATTTCGTAACCACCCTATTAGCTGACTCTTATAAGTTGGGTAGTATGCCTCACGGCCTATCACCCCGTGTTCTTATAATCCATTAATGAAGTATAACTAGGTGACACTGAATATATGCTAGTGCAGAAAGATACGATTACCTAAAATATAGGGATTTTAGTAGCCCATACTCCTTTGGTCAACCACGGCCTGATACAAGAGGCAGTAGGAATGTATATGCAGGAACACCGGATAAGACTTAGATTTTTGTGAAACTTGAACTCTTTATTACTATTTTCATCATTATCTCCCATACTTATACTTTGCACTACCATAAATGATGTCGCTATTTATAGCCTAGTTTTGCAAGCTTATTCTTCGAGCTTGTTCAGGACATATGTATATTGGAGACGCCCACAAGCATACTCTCTAATTAGAATTAATGTGTTATGGTCTGATCAACCATAGTGCACTTGGTTCGCTCTTCATATGATTATCCCATGCAGATTAAGATATAAATGTATCTAGAATCTCATCCGCGACTGCATTGATAATTTCTTTGAAGTATACACTCGCCTTTGAATCGCATAATTATATTCGATGACATCTTTCTTGAACTCTTTATGCTTTCATCTTTTACTAATTTAGAAGGACGAACGCTCGTATTTGGTAGATAGATACAAAGTATTCCCCTAAGGCTATGATAGTTGTATACACAAGTGTAGCTACCATCGGCCAGCCATGTGACTAGGACCTTGCCTCGAGTACTCGTTCTCCTCTCAAGCCTCAAACTACTATTGGGACCTTCTAGCCATCTGAATTTGAGAATGATTAGTGTTACCCTTAGTCAAAATGCCAACCGAGGAGACTATCTATTCTCAAGAACCAATTGTTGTGAGTCTTTAATTATTTGCTCGAAGCTTTCTTTAACTAGCAACCCTTAAGCCTTAACCCAACCTTTCCTCGACCAAAGCCCACAGTTTAGACATGAGATGAATAGACAAAGATAAGGCCAATCATTTACCATGACTATGGTAGACCCCCATCCCGAGATTGGATTTCAACAAATATTACCATAGTTGTGTAAATTTTGTTATTAAGACCTAACTAGCATTGGAACACCACAGTCACTAGCTTAGCCAATACCATAGCTTAAATGCCATGTCATATTATGATCTACCAGTTATCAATAGCAATAGATGATCACTACATTCCATACCACTAGAACCCTTGTGACAATAGTCTGGCAGGATTGACACAAATAGAAATTCATGACTCAGTTGTTAGAAATCTTTTCATATGATGTGCCTTAAAGTTGGTTACCCCATCAATAACTCTTGTATACTATGGACGAGTAGATCATTCTATTTTATCAACCGTGCCATTGTACACATTCGTTTTCCATTTATTGAGGAACGATCCTTGACTTGACTCATAACTACCGTATCCCGTTACACCGTACCTTATTTTTATTAACAAGAGTCGAGGTACAATATTCGACTTTGGAATTCTTCTAACCTCATTATTCCTAAAACCATCCTAGCTTCTAAGGTGAGTAGACTGTAACCTTCTAAAAACTTTAGGATATATGAGGATTATCGATTGATCAGGATAAGTCAATTTCCATCAGGATGATTATTAGTGCCCCGTGAACTCCCACTTTCCATTGAGATCATTTGAGGTCCTCGACCGTAACATTAATATTTGAAGCACGAGACCAGCTGTGACCTTCCAACAAACTTCACATACAAGACATAGACGACTCCACATTCATGTAGACATATCATGTCCCACTAAAATACGTCCCCTTATACTCTATTGTAATGATGCGACTATCAAGTCAAAAAGGCTAGCGATAACCCCTACAATAATGCCCTTGTCCTTTCCGACTGCAATTAGAGATCCAGCCTCGACTCAACCCTTTCGACCCTATATGGTTGTGATCTACTCGAAGCCCACTATGCACATGCCACTAGCGTGCTACTCAATTGAGTCTTCTTGTGCTACTTAAACACAAAAGTCACAGAAGACGTAATTTGGGCTTAAGGAACCTAATAACCCCTCTGGCTGACAATTAGCTCAACCACTCGAGTTGAAACTTATTTTAGCCTACCCTCACCTAGTAGATATGGTTCAAATTGATTTTTGGTATCATGTCCAGCTAATATAGACTAAAATCCAAATCAATGATTGGTCCCAACGGGACTAATAAATTATTGGTTTATAGCGTATATTTCTATCCTTACCATTGATACCTCTATTGTGATTTTGATATTTGGAGCACAACATTAACCATTTTCTTCCAGCAAATTTTAACTTCATGAACTGGACGAGCCACTCCACACACATGACATACATGTCCCGCACAAATAAACCTTCTTGTGCTCTATTTAATTTTACCACATGTAGGATGCATTCTTCCTTTAGAACAAGCCACATATGCCATTTTGGTTCCAATTGATTTTTAACCATGCAATTTCGACCCATTCTCTCAAACGACTGGATATCCAAGATCAATGCAAGACTAAGAATGCCCTCTTTGGTAGAATATTGTAACAGTTTGGATTTCTGCTACAAATACCTTCTCCATCTTTTTAAACCCGAGTACGATTATGTACTTACTCTCCCTTCATAATTAGCCTCGTTATTTATTTAATTTATATATTAAATTTTATTTTTAATTTTGAGGACAAATTTTTATAAGTTGGATAGGATGTAATCCCCCAAAATTTTTGAGGATTTTTTTTATTTAAATTGTTTCTTAAATACATTTAATGAATTATTTTGTTTATTTAAAAATTATGTCTTAGTCATGCTTAACCTTGTTATGCACACTGACTAGACCATATGGCACGGCTAGTGCATGCAAGTGCCTCAACTTGCATATTAGTTGTAGGCGCAACTTGATTTACTTTATTTGAATATTCAGTGGTTTAATTTATTGAATCGTGTTATGACTATATTTTACATTTATGATATATTTATTACTTCTAGAATTTTCAGAAATTTTATTTTAAAAATAATATATACTAGTAGTAATATTTACCCTCCCCAATTGGTAATACCTTACAAATTTGTTGATTTAAATTGTCATATTATTAATAGTATTATCATTTTTATAGTATTAAAGTTGATTACTATTATTATTATTATTATAAAATATTATTGTTCATTATTTTAGTAGATGACTCTTATTATATTCAAGTGCCACAAGAAATTTTTATTTATTTTCTTGATTTTAATTAGTTTAAAGATTTTCTTTGGTAGCTACTAAGGTTATTTATAAAAAATCAAATAGGTATTTAGTAGTTTATGCTCAATATTTTATATAATAATATATTTGTAAATATACCAAGAGTATATATAGCTGAACTATTTTATTTTAGTATATATTATAAATTTTCTAATTTTCAAAATGTTTGATTTCTTATTAGTAAAAAAAGGAAAAAAGAGATAAAACTGTTGCATGGCTCACGAGAAATTCATTGAATTTATCGTGAGTCACTCCTCTCCCAATTCACCCGCAGCCACCACTGTCTTCTATGATTTTGGCCGATTGCAAGCAACCAAAAACCAACTCAAATCCAAACGAGACTTCGCTAAATCTTTTCTGTGAAATACAAATCTAATTCTCCTAATATGATCAAATCCTATTTAAATTCATCGATCCAATTTCGTGTTAAAATCTACGGTATAAATACGTAGGTAAGGATCAATCCAAATCCTTTTCCACCATCGAAAACCTTCTCGTATTCAAACCTCTCGACTCTGGAGATTCCTGACCTTGGGCACACCTCTCCGACCTGCTGCACCGCCCGGACAATGCCTAGATCGCCGGTGATCGCTGCTGCAATGCTCCACCGAACAGAACACTTGTTCTGTAGACACAGTAAGGTACTCACCTTCCCGTCCACTTTTCCCTTCGCGTACTCGATCGATTGACGATCAATAAAATTTCACTTGTAGCATAGTTGACCACCTATTAAACCCCTTCAGTTATATTGTATGGTGTACCCTAGATAATCGTATAAATTCTCGAAATATCAGAAAAACCCCCGAACAGAATACTAAACCAACTGTTTGGGGCTAGTTTAGAAGGCAAATGCTTGCCGATTCATCATCATTTTGAAATTCTATTTAAACAGAGTTAATGACAACCTATACGAGTTGGAAACCCAACTTTTAGATTCATCTTTCATTCATTAGATTGGGATTAAATCTGTTTCGAAGTTTAAGAAAAACCGATTTTCGAAAACTAAAAATTTAGAAAAATCTCCCCGATACGACATGCGTCCCGCCAAATCGGGCGACGTGGTCGCGAACCGAAAGCATCGAAAGGTGCGTATCGACTTCATAGACGTGTGGTCTTTGACGGAATTCAAATTGGTCGCATGTGCGCGACGAATTTGATGCGTATCCGTCGAAATTCACCATATCGGCCTATTTACAAATTTTCTAATTATAATGTGCACGTTCGTCAAATCGAGATGAAACTTGCGTCAGCAGGACCGTATCATTTTTTTGGTCTTGTATGCCAAGTTTGGTCCGATTCTGAGAAGGTCGATCGGAACGCCTATTTGGCGGGCCCGCGACCCACTCCAACGGGCGAAATTGTGCACAGTCCACCGAAATCCAACTTTAGACATGCGGTTGGGTTTGTCTCCTCAAATTGGACATGTAGACATGTAGTTTGCTGACTTTAGAGACCGTAGGTTCTGGTACGCATTTCGGTACAAAACGGCTCCAACTTACATCATTTTGACCCGAAATTATGATTTTGCCCCTGTTCCAGAATTGGACTTTTGGACAGGCATTTTCTAGACATATCTTATATTCCGAACATGTTCGTGGTGTTTATTTCAGCATCCGAGGATGTATGCGGGATTTGGCTTTCATCGCTTCACTATTCTGACGGTTCGAGTATTGGACGTCGCCATTTTTGCACACAACCTCAGGGAAGATACCTTGCCACATTACTCTATGATTTACATATTCTTATTTCAGTTTTTTAGTATTTCTTATTTGTTGTTATTATAAAACTGTGCGTCCAAGTCACACTTGGGTGCAAGCGACTCTATCGATCATTTTCTTGATTTAATTTTTCTCTTGCATTGACTTGGTCTAGTAACCACGTATTTGATGATGAGGTATTGGTATATCTCATACGGCCTTGACACCTACTTTACTACGTATTGTGAGTCACATATAGGACACGTACCGCGTAGTCGACAGGCCACCGATACGTATGAGGCGTGCGACGGTTAGGAGTAATTGCCAATAAAATTACATGCTAGTAGACTTGGCAGTTACTAGAGGTTCATATGAGTAATGGATGTGACTCCACTAGGCAAGGGGTGGGAAGAACAGTTCCTTGATGTATGGGTCATATATTTTTGTTATTGTACCTGAAGCTCCATTGGAGATGCATGTTCACCTTACTATTACTGATTCCCTCTGACGTTCAAGGAGCGTTATGGACATTTTCTTACTGATTCCCTCTGACGTTCACCGAGCATTATGGACGGAGACGATTGGTTCCCGAAGGAAGGGACGATGCCACTGCTATACAGCCCGAGTGCCCATATGTGAAGGATTATTCTTTATTGCATATTCACTATAGTATGGTTAGGCACCCTATCGCATGCATCCCTTTATTTTCTATATATCACAATTTATATGGCATGATATTGTGTATCTTGTTACGTCCCTCTGAGGACCTTGTTACCACTTCAGGTGTGTGCTATTGTCATTCACAGGTATTCGAGCTGTGGCCGTGATCATCTCCATTTCTGCGAGGATGATTGCAATCGGATCGTCTTCGCTTCGCTCGCCAAACTCATTTCATTTTCCATGCATTTCTTACCTTACTTGTTGGTAGTGGATTTGTCTCCGTCCAACATATTGTACAAAATATTTTATAGTTGATTATATGATATCTTTTATTCTTATATTTTGTGGATAAGATTAGATTACTCTTGGTTTACTGCATTTTACAGCTTATGTATTCATACGAGGTTTTCCATATATTGGAGTATTCTTCGTATGTAACAGCTGGCATGTCTACGTACCTAGTCCTAAGTATTTTGGGACTGGGGCGTTACAAATTATCTTATTTGGTCGGATCCATTTGCAATGCTGAGATCTAAACCCATCACCATTACCATGCAAATAGAGGGACAATTTGCTTGCTAATTCAAAGGCTATACTACGAGCAATAGACTAACTAGAGAATGTTATGTGAAAATCAAAGGGGGTTACTACAACGATTTATAATATTTTGGTATTAGTAGTGCATGTCAAATTGTCACGACCCGCTCCCGAATAATCGGATACGAGTCGGACACGCCCAGCCTTCGTCGTTGGACACGACGAAGTAAGCTGTACAATACTAAGGAAAACTCACAGTCACAATGTAATGTAAACCAATCACAGCTTTTTTACGTTCCCAGAAATCACCAATATCCATCAAGTGTTTTAAAATACAAACTCAGCCGGAGACAAATCCGGTCCAAATGAAATAATATACAATAATGAAACTCTAAGATACAATCTCCAGAAAAATAAACCGAAATAAATAAAAAAAAACTGCAATAACCAAGCAATCACCAGCTCCATGTAATCTTCCACTCACCTACAACGATCCTATCAGGAAAAGAGCAAAGTACAACCCTGACTAGACAATATACAATGTAGTCTGTGATCCAGAGTACAAGGTGAAACAGGAATACCAGAAAACTAGAACATGAAATAACTGACTGGTACCAGAAATGAAATGTAAACTGCAGGCAATGGATGAAAATCAAGATGCTAGACAATGAACACGGCTATCAAAGTACAAGGCAATCAATCACGACAATCAATGATGCAATTGTGACAATTTTGAAATATTAAAATATGTGACCGGCTTAGGAACAATCAATCAATCAATCAATGAGTCAATTCTACATGGTACGGCTTCATCGTACGTGATGTGTACGATTAGGCTATCTTCAATGCTATATTGGGTGTGGTCACACAAAAGCTAATATTTCCCCCAATCCCGCAATAACAATGACGCACAAGCAATGAACAAAGAGTACAAGACAATCGTATGTAATTCGTGTCCGATATGAGAACATGGCACATGAAGGTAAGATAGAAAACAAGGTACAAGTCAAGTCAGTGTACTTGCCTCGGTTTGGTTGCACGAGAGTAGTACTGCATGGTTGTAATGAATCACCTGTTAATATTTGTTCAAGTTATTTAAGATTTTTGAAATAATAGCATTAACCAATCTAATTATTTCTAACCATAATCTAATCCCTACTAGTAGCCAATATTTTTAGAAAATACATATACTATAAATTAATCAAAATAAGCATTTAGTGAAAATACTCTTAGATTATGCTTAACAAGAAACCATATCTTTCAGAAAATATATTACTTATAAGGTTTTTAGAAATACTTTTGATCTACTATAATTAATTAGCAGGAAAAATACATACTAAAACATAATTTATATTAACAAAATTCATTTATAAGAAATTATTAATCAAAGTGTAAAATATGCATTTATTAGGAAAACATTTGTAACGTAATTTACAAAACATTTTAAAGGATCATTACATAACTACAATCTAATTAGAATATTACTAATAAATCTATACACTAATTGTAATCAGCCCAGCCCATTCTTATATGTTAAAACAATTAAGACTCGAGCCCAACTCCTGTGGCCCAGACTCTGGCCCAAATACCCAGCCCACTGAACAAAATCAATTGCTGTTGCTGCTGATTAAACCATGTTATTGAACATAGTCCAGCCCAATCCCTAACTTCCTGACCCAGCCATATCCAATTCACTGAATAAACGAAATTAAATCATCTAAATTTCTTAAATCAAACAGCCCATTGTCCAAGCCCGAAGCTCAGCCCAGAACCCGGCCCTAAGATCCGGCCCAGAAACCCTTAACTTAACCCTCTGTTTAAACAATAAAATTAAAACTAAATCTATTCTTTAATCAAGCAGCCCAATCCCTGAGCCCAAATTTGTGGCCCGAGGCCCGGCCCAACCTCCTCAGATATTAACCATGACCTTCTCTCTCCTTTTCATCCTAAGGGTTTCCAGAAGGCTCCGGAGACTCGAGAGAGTTCGTCTCTTCTTCGGCGAGACTCCGGCGAGAGAACTCTCGAGAGAGCTCCTCCGGCGACTCGGCGAAGGCTCCGTCTTCCTCCTCCAGTCCCTGGCAAGGAAGAAGTCAAGCCTTCCTTCACTCTTCTTCTTCCTTCTTCAACCCTAACCCGAAACCCTAGTCCGAACCCTAACCTCTTCGTCTAGGTCAGAAACCCTAGGATTTTTCACTCCGGCCGACTATTCCTCCTTCGAAACCAGTCTCACCATCGTCTTCTTCCTCTGCTCGAAAACCCTAACCCTAAATATTTCCTCCACAGTCCAGCCTTCCACTCGTCTTCCTCCTCCAGCACCCCACAAACCCTAATCCGACTCCACCATGGCCGAAACCCTAGTCTCTATGGCCAGTTCCTCTCCAGCCGACTCTAAGCCAGGAACCCTAGATGAAACCCTAGGTGAAACCCTAATCCTACATGGCCGGAACACTAGGTCCGACCCCAACGGATCATCTTCTCCACAGGGTTCGAAACCGTAACCCTAAGTTTAGGTTCCCTTCTTCCTCCATCCAGTCACCGAAACCCTAACCCTAATATCCATGGTCGAAACCCTAAGTTCTAGGTCGTAGAAACCTTAGATCCCCAAAATAACCCTAATATCCACAACAGAAAGAGAAGGGGGTTCGAGAAGATGATGAACGCTCACCAGCCTGATGGGGTCGTCGATCCACGGCGGTCCTCGACGAGCTGGGGACCTTCGGCGGCGAGATGGTGGCGCTCCAGCGACGGATCTGGCTTCTGCACCGACTTCGAGGCGGCGACGGGTCTCCTCGGCTCGGTGCGGAACTCGACGGCGGCGGCTTCTCTGGAAGGGTCGACGTGGTGGTCAGACAGCTCGGCGGAGCTCGAGTACCGATGGCGTGGCTCGGCGCTCGAGAACGACGCTGCAACCGAGGCGGCGCTCTGCTCGAGTCTGATGGCGCGGTCTGCGAGGATACAGAGGCAGTAGCTTGGCAGTGGCGGTGCACGAGGATCGAGGGGTTCTCTGGCGGTGGCGCTCTTTTCGATGGCAGCGCTGATGGCGGGGAACACTCGAACGTCGGGGCGAACTCCGAGACGCGGTGGCGCTCTCCGGCAACGGCGGTGGTGGTGGCGGTCGTCCAGTGAGAGGAGAGAGAACAGAGAGAGAGATAGAGACTGTAGAGAGAGAGAGATGAGAGAGAGAGATGACGTGGCTGAGAGAGAAATGTACTGTGGTGTCAGTGCATTGGTATGCGTGTAATTATATAGTAAAAATGCTGTGTGTGTGGTATAGTAGTAATTAACCGTAGATCTGGGGTTGATAATCATAGTGGCAAAGCAGTAATAATATGTAGATCTGAGGGTGTTTAGAATAGGTTAGCAACAGAATTTCAAATTAAAGCAAATTTTAAAATTGCTCTCCAAAAATCAAGTTTTTCCTCCAAAGATTCCAAAGAACAGATTTCCAAATTCAAATATTCAAACACAAATTCTTTCCAAAATGAGTACTACCAATTTGTTAATTATAAACGAATCTTCCTACTGATAGATATAAGCTAAGCTAAAAAAATAATCAAAAAGTTTTAAATTAGCAAGTAAAGTCAACAGTGACAAAACAGAATAATATTAACTATATGATTCTTAACTAACAATTAATAAGGAATTAATGAACTACCAGATAATTAAAGTAGTATTCAATATATTTATTTCTGATTAGAAAAGTAGTCTAAAACCACTCACTAGCAGGTTTTGCCATGAAAATATAATTTATAGTCTAGAACTTAATTTCAGAAGCATTTACTATCTTATTCATGTAAACATTTGGAACTATAATCACAATAATCATTAAAACTAAAATAAACTAGGTTAATAGCTGCCATTTTCTCCAATAAAATTGTATATTAATAAAATTCAAAATTAATCATTTAACATCATTAACAGTTTACAACTCAATCAATATTAATAACAATAACAAATACGTAAATTAGTATTAAAATATTTTTTTCAAATTGAAGAAATCTGAAATTCATTTTAACCGAGAATGGGTCTTCGTAAGAAGCAATATTTAAATTCAAGAAAATTCTAGAAAAATTCTAAAATTTACCAAACATGATTTTGGGAGTTACAAATCTACCCCCTTACAAAAATTTCGTCCTCGAAATTTCAAGAATTTTGCAATATACCAAATCAATCAAAATTTATTAAGGCAACCAGAAAAACTAAATGATTTATTTATGTAGTAAAAATACAAGGACCAACAAGTAGTCACTAGACAACAGAAAAAACTGTAAATGCAAGAAAACTTAAGGACAAGCTTCAAAATAGGCAATATAAAAGAATACAACTACTACAAGCAGGTAAGAAAATAACGTCCATTTGACTGCGCTCCTGCAGCTACTGCTGATCCTCATAAACTGGGTCCTCCTGCTGCTCTGGTGCTGGCTCCTGACGAGTGAAAGCCGCAGGACAATCCCTCACTTGATGAGTGGCAGATCCACAAATCAAGCATTGCCCTAACTTCTTGCGGCATTCTTCGCCACGGTGTCCCGGTCTCTTGCAGTATGCGCAAGAAAGGTACACCGGGGTCTGGATCTGTCTCTGCTGCCTCGGCGATGTCGGTGCTCGAACATGATGCTGATGCTGAGGTGGCCTCTGCTGAGTGTCGGCACGCTTCGGTGGACCCTGGGAACTGCTGGCGCCAATATCTCTGTCCCGCTTGAGCTTCGGATCCATTTCCTTCTCCACTCCCTGAACAACTTTAAGAATGCTCGCATACGTAGTGGCCTGA
The DNA here is from genome assembly GCA_029216955.1 of Iris pallida. Classification (NCBI taxonomy): domain Eukaryota; kingdom Viridiplantae; phylum Streptophyta; class Magnoliopsida; order Asparagales; family Iridaceae; genus Iris; species Iris pallida. The sequence continues at coordinate 3,421 of JANAVB010043126.1, read as the reverse complement.
CTAATAGCTACTGCATACGTAGCTCCCTGGTGAGACCCTTCTTGAACATCCAAGCCCTGTCCTTCGGCGAACTGACTAGGTTCTCTGCGAACCTGCTGAGTCGGGTGAACTCGGATGTATACTGGGCCACTGACATATTCCCTTGCTTCAATGCTTCAAATTGCATCCTAAGCTCGCCCCGCTCCACATCCGGGAAGAACTTTTCCTGGAAAAGCAGCTTGAAGTCCTTCCAGGAAACTCCGGGCTCTGCTAACTGGGGCTCCTCCCGGTACCAAGCCCTAGCGATGTCGAACAGTCGCATGCTTGCAACTTCGACTTGCAAATCTTCTGGGATCCTCGCCATCTTCAATGACCATTCAGCATTCTCCAGCCATTCGTCTGCGTAGACTATTCCATCGCCCCAGAAATCCATGGGGCTGAGGAACTGATATTCCTTGGCAGTTCCTGGCTTCGGCGCTGCTGGTGCCGACGGTGCTGGTGGAGCTGGCTCTCTGGTTTTGAGTGCTTCGACGACGGTCTCTCTGAACTGCGCAAATTGGTGATTCTGGATCTCCATGAATTGCTGGAACATGGCCATCACTTGCGTGCCATCGAACATCATCGTCGGTGGAATCGGCTGAGGCGGAGGCGGTACAACTGCTCCTGTGCACTGGGTGCAGGCTGCTCACTGGTCCCAGCGTTCGTCGTGGCGACCGTCCTGCAAAAGAAATAAACTGTTGATTGCTATATCCTATAAAAATTACAACTATCCTAAAAATTATAAGTCAAATTTTCAAAAATTTTAAACATCAATCACCATAAACCATAAACCATTAATCATAAACAATTTTCAAAAACCATAAACCATTTTCATAAATAGTAAACCATTTTCATAAACCATTTGCATAAACCATAAACCATATATCATAAATCATAAACCATTTTCCTGCGATTCCTATGCTGTGATGAGTTTTCCTTAGCTTTCGCTGGTCCCCCAATAACACTTATTTGCCTAAGTGTCATTAGGATAGACCTGCATGGGCCACCACTAAAACATGTCACGACCCGCTCCCGAATAATCGGATACGAGTCGGACACGCCTAGCCTTCGTCGTTGGACACGACGAGTAAGCTGTACAATACTAAGGAAATTCACAGTCACAATGTAATGTAAACAGCTTTTATTACGTTCCCAGAAATCACCAATATCCATCAAGTGTTTTAAAATACAAACTCAGCCGGAGACAAATCCGGTCCAAATGAAATAATATACAATAATGAAACTCTAAGATACAATCTCCAAAAAATAAACCGAAATAAATAAAAAAACTGCAATAACCAAGCAATCACCAGCTCCATGTAATCTTCCACTCACCTGCAACGATCCTATCAGGAAAAGAGCAAAGTACAACCCTGACTAGACAATATACAATGTAGTCTGTGATCCAGAGTACAAGGTGAAACAGGAATACCAGAAAACTAGAACATGAAATAAAACTGAACTGTGGTACCAGAAATGAAATGTAAACTGCAGGCAATGGATGAAAATCAAGATGCTAGACAATGAACACGGCTATCAAAGTACAAGGCAATCAATCACGACAATCAATGATGCAATTGTGACAATTTTGAAATATTAAAACTAATGTGTGACCGGCTTAGGAACAATCAACCAATCAATCAATGAGTCAATTCTACATGGTACGGCTTCATCGTACGTGATGTGTACGATTAGGCTATCTTCAATGCTATATTGGTGTGGTCACACAAAGCTAATATTTCCCCCAATCCCGCAATAACAATGACGCACAAGCAATGAACAAGAGTACAAGACAATCGTGTGTAATTCGTGTCCGATATGAGAACATGGCACATGAAGGTAAGACAGAAAACAAGGTACAAGTCAAGTCAGTGTACTTGCCTCGGTTTGGTTGCACGAGAGTAGTACTGCATGGTTGTAATGAATCACCTGTTAATATTTGTACAAGTTATTTAAGATTTTTGAAATAATAGCATTAACCAATCTAAATTATTTCTAACCATAATCTAATCCTTACTAGTAGCCAATTTTTTAGAAAATACATTACTATAAATTAATCAAATAAGCATTTAGTGAAAGTACTCTTAGATTATGCTTAACAAGAAACCATATCTTTCAGAAAATATATTATAACTTATAAGGTTTTTAGAAATACTTTTGATCTACTATAATTAATTAGCAGGAAAATAATACTAAAACATAATATTATTTTAACAAAACATTCATTTATTAGAAATTATTAATCAAAGTGTAAAATATGCATTTATTAGGAAAACATTTGTAACGTAATTTACAAAACATTTTAAAGGATCATTACATAACTACAATCTAATTAGAATATTACTAATAAAATCTATACACTAATATAATCAGCCCAGCCCATTCTTATATGTTAAAACAATTAAGACTCGAGCCCAACTCCTGTGGCCCAGACTCTGGCCCAAATACCCAGCCCACTGAACAAAATCAATTGCTGTTGCTGCTGATTAAACCATGTTATTGAACATCCAGCCCAATCCCTAACTTCCTGACCCAGCCATATCCAATTCACTGAATAAACGAAATTAAATCTAAATTTCTTAAATCAAACAGCCCATTGTCCAAGCCCGAAGCTCAGCCCAGAACCTGGCCCTGATCCGGCCCAGAAACCCTTAACTTAACCCTCTGTTTAAACAATAAAATTAAAACTAAATCTATTCTTTAATCAAGCAGCCCAATCCCTGAGCCCAAATTTGTGGCCCGAGGCCCGGCCCAACCTCCTCAGATATTAACCATGACCTTCTCTCTCCTTTTCATCCTAAGGGTTTCCAGAAGGCTCCGGAGACTCGAGAGAGTTCGTCTCTTCTCCGGCGAGACTCCGGCGAGAGAACTCTCGAGAGAGCTCCTCCGGCGACTCGGCGAAGGCTCCGTCTTCCTCCTCCAGTCCCTGGCAAGGAAGAAGTCAAGCCTTCCTTCACTCTTCTTCTTCCTTCTTCAACCCTAACCCGAAACCCTAGTCCGAACCCTAACCTCTTCGTCTAGGTCAGAAACCCTAGGATTTATTCACTCCCGGCCGACTATTCCTCCTTCGAAACCAGTCTCACCATCGTCTTCTTCCTCTGCTCGAAAACCCTAACCCTAAATATTTCCTCCACAGTCCAGCCTTCCACTCGTCTTCCTCCTCCAGCACCCCACAAACCCTAATCCGACTCCACCATGGCCGAAACCCTAGTCTCTATGGCCAGTTCCTCTCCAGCCGACTCTAAGCCAGGAACCCTAGATGAAACCCTAGGTGAAACCCTAATCCTACATGGCCGGAACCCTAGGTCCGACCCCAACCGATCATCTTCTCCACAGGGTTCGAAACCCTAACCCTAAGTTTAGGTTCCCTTCTTCCTCCATCCAGTCACCGAAACCCTAACCC
>JANAVB010043125.1:0-35405 GCA_029216955.1 Iris pallida | reverse complement strand
TTTAGCTAACTTTTGACACGAGGAAGATTGTGTCCGACACTTGGGGACGTGTCTGCTTCTGGATTTGGTCTCACTGCAGTTCAAATTCTGCCAGGTTCTGATCTGGATCTCTATAATTATCACGTGTTGGTGATCAATCCTTATTATTTTGTCCTGCCTAGATCGGAGGATGTGTTCACGCCCAATACGAGGGTGTGTCCAGGTTACAGTTCGTGTATCGTGTGCGTATTCTTGATGCGGTTCGTGTCCAGTGATTGCTCGTGTCAAGTGATTGCTCGTGCCCAGTATTGGGTGTGCCCAGAATTGTGTTGTGTTCTGCGGGTTCGAGTCCATTCTTGGGACGTCGAGTGCAAGGGAACGAAAGAACGAGAATAACAGTTGCAAGGCTTTGAAGAGTTCAATTTGGTTGTAGGATTATTAATTTAATTTTGCATTTTGTATTTTCTGTATAAATTGTCTTTATGGATTTTGATGAGATTTAATTTAGTGTGTTCTCTGTTCTTCTTCTCTGGAGTATTGACAGAAGGTTGGAATAATGGCCATTAGTTTTGAATGTTAGGAGTTTTGAAATATAAGATTGTATTGAACTGTTGAGAATTAATAAGTTGGTTTGGCAAGTAGTGCAGCCAACTAGTTGGCAATGCATTTGGGCTTGAGTATCGAGTTGGGATGGATCCAGTATGGGTTATGTTGCTAGGCCAGGTCCCTTCTTTAAATATGAGTTGAGAGTCACTTAAGTTCTTCCTTGATCAAAGATGGCTTCGATTTAACTGTGGTATTAAACAATGGGTTCTGTTCTTAATTGAGATGGGTTTATACAGGTTTTAGTGTCAGGTATAAGGGGCAATTGTCTTACAAATGTGCAAATTCATGAAACCTATTATAGACTGAACTATTATGTAACTTGTCTATCATTCCAGTTTATGTATAGGATGGCAGTGATCGAATTAGCATGCTTATGGATTCAAGTAAAAAAATCTGGAGTGAGTTTTGAATTTATCCTTTATAATAATTTAGGAACTAAGTAACTGGAATATTGCTTTACTGGTACTACCAATGAGTATGGACAGGATCATATACTTTGGGAGTATGCATATATTTCAATTCTCAACTGATAATGGATTGAGGTTTAGTTTGAACTCTAATTTTGGGATCATGATGTGTAGCTTGATTAGGGATTGGCTTGTATCAGTCTTAAATCAAGACTGAATTGTACCAACCTTTAATCAAGACTGATTTGCATCAGAGCTCAGGTTAAGGATTGATTGTATCAATGCCGAGAGCTGAGTTGTAACAGCCCTGGTTAGAGACTGATCTAGATCGGTCCTGTTTAGGACTAAACAGACTATTAGTTTTCCTAAATCTAGTAGCTAATATTTATAGTTACAAGTCACTAGATTCTAGGGTATATTCTTATAGTAACCTATAAGAGCAATCATGGTTAAGTTAATATTAGAGTGGTCAGATACTCAAGCCTTTGAACCCTAGAATGCAGTTATCAATTAGTTTAATAATAAGTGTTAGCTTATGGAATTATATTTAATCAATTGTACCAATTTAACAGGAGGATATCCAGCAGTCCATCCCACACTTGATCACCCTGAGCAAGGCAAGTATACTCCTCGAATTTGTTCATTTTCTCATGTCTTGTATATTCATTCATGTATTACCTTGTTGACACGATGTATCACGGAATTGTCTTGTTTCATGTTCTCTTGAGTTTACTTGTGTCTGGGAGGAAAAATACTACAGTTGTGTGATCAAATCCTGTTACTATTCATGTGAATAGCTTAGGTTCCGCATCGTGCACAAGGGACCAAAGTCGTACCATTTCATGTTCATTGAATCTACCCAAGCCGATCACACAATCTAGATGTATTTCAAAATATTGCACACTTCAGGATTCAGATTGTATTTCATGTTCAGGTTGTACTTCATGTTCAGGAATCATATCATGTTTCCTGTATTTACTTTCAGTATTCATGTTCAGATTTCATGTCTTGTTCTCTTTCCTCGTACTTTATATATATTTCATGTTTCTTGTTCATACCATGATGTTCATGTTCATTTCCTTGGATATACTTAGCTCCGCTCCTGGCTAGGATATGTTGCAGGTGTACTTGCAGGACATTGTTTTATATTATGGGCCAGAGCCCGAGATCTTAGCTGAGCAGGATGGAGTCATGACTTAGCTTGAGATTTCAGGTTTAGACTTTTTAGCTTACTCCTAGATATTGTTTTAGAATTCATAGTACATTTTATTCCTGATGACTAGTACAGTTTTGATATACGGATTTGTGGAATATGGTGATAATTCTGGAAACGATTTATAGATGCTGTGATTGTATACTTTCATGTTTATCTGGTTAGATTTTCCTAGCTTGGTATAGCTTACTTCGTCGTGTCTAACAACGTAGGCTGGACGTGTCCGACTCGTGTCTGATTATTCGGGAGCGGGTCGTGACAGGAAGTTGTTGGCTTAGTATATGCACCAAGACCCTGAACATAGCCCGATCAATGCTTTAAGACTTTGTCAACAACTTCATCTTGGGTTAATGTTATGTCTTGTGTTTCCGTCTCCCCTTGAATTGCCACCATTTTTTTTGAAATTTCAAACATCTCTATTATAATGATGCACAAGGCTCACAAAACATCTATAACAAATTTAGACAAATAACAAAGATTTTGGTGCACAATATCAGTGAATAATATATTAAGGTAGTTCCTTACATGATTTTCTTGTGCCTGAGAAGTAACCCAGGTAGTTCCTGACTTACTTGAGACTGAGAGACCCACAGGCCCTCCTCTCCTCACATGGACTCAAGTTAGCAAAGATTTGACTTGCATGAGAAATCTCATGTCCCCCCTCCCAACAGTGGCAATCTTTTGCCATCAATGGCATGCATGGATTTAATGTCACATTGTACCAGTACCACCAAAGTCTATTAGGTCTTTCCTTTTCGGCTACGCTAATGAAGAAGATATTTACATCACGTACATATTTGTAACAAAATTAAAAGCTTCTGCTCAATGGAAGTGAAGTACAAGAGACATACAAGAATAGCATGGTTAGTGTTGTGTAACTGGTGTACTAATTCTACATTGCACTATATAAGAAGGGATCGAGAGGACCTGAATTGAAGCACCAGGCAATAACAAGTTAAGATGTGACAGTTCAACAATATATAATATAATATATACATGACTTTATAAGATTTAGAGAGTGGAATTAAGCATGCAATCCAAACGAATAGCACTAGTCATATGATCATGCTAGTAATATTTATATATGTAGGATCGATGTTGTATCATTTTACAGCTTGTTGCTTACCAGAGGCACTTTATTCGATCATAGAGATGAATATATGCTCCAGGTGAACGCTCAGCCAGCATGAATTATAGATAGGAATCTGAAGCAAGACTATAGAATATATATAGACAACCCAAGAACTGTTGACACATGGTGAATATTTTGTAAACAAGCCAAAAGCAGAACTGTTGGGCATACGAGCAGGTTAGTGTCTAAATTAACATGGATTCTATAAGGGTTTGTAACCCAAAAACAGGGGTAAGTATTGATCAACTAAATCATGAAAATTCAAAAGCAGAACTGATAGAATGTAAATAAAAAAACGTATCTCAGTAGCAAGGATGGCCCTAATGAATCACGTGTTCGTTGCCAATAATATGACAGCCATTTCAGTTGCTTACATGTACAAACAATTCATAAAATATACAAAAGAATTTACATTTTAATGCAACAGAACAGCAGCCTATTTTCTGGGCCTTTTGTATTGGCTCCTGCAAAATATACGTATAGGTAGGTAATAGAGGGCCTCAACTTGGGACAAGTGGTTGACAGATCTTGGGGAATCAAACAACTGAACTAGTACCAGATGGACATATCTGTAAGGAGAGGCAGCCTTGTAAGGAGATACAAAGTGAAAATTTTTCTATCAACCACACCCGTTTCTTTGTGCATCATATGCATTTTATGTTATCTTTGTGCATCATATGCATTTTTCCTGGGTGTTTAGTTTAATCCAACGTGTTAACTGTTTTCAAATGTCCTTAACTTCACAGTGTGTGTGTCGGGAAGGAGGAAATCAGTAAAAATGTGGGTGAATGTTCATTACACAGAACTGGGTATATTCCAGTTTCTGTAGAGTCCTTCAGTGTCATCACTGCAGAAATGGGGGAGGGGGTATAGGGACCTATGTGCATATTTTGACAGTAGTAATAGCAGGGTTCCCTGCAGTGTCATCACTGCTACATTTCAGACCCCTGTCCAAGCAAATCAACAAGCAAACAGTATAGTCGTATAAAGAAAAATGACTTAGGCTAGGTTTCCATAATTAATTTGATCATGTTTGAACCAAACCTAACAAAAAATATCACAAATATAGGTGAAACCCAATATTTAATAATGTTTGAAGCAAACCTTACAAGATTTGCTACTTGCAAAATTGCTTCTAGATTTGAACTTCTTATTGTCCATTGTTTCTTCATAAAGGGGCATATATAGAGCGAGCTTATAATTCGATCAACTTTTTGCATAGTTGGTCGGACAAGAGTTTGATGCCAAGTTAAAAAAGCAAGCATATGGAGTAATGCTATGTGATAAACTATACCCATAAACTCTCTTACAAAGCCAAGCAGGAAAGTCCCAATTGGTGAAAGGGCATAAAGAAAATCGGAACTTTTCGAAAGTAGAAATCAAGTGAAAACTTATGCAAGTGTAGTTCTAAAATCTAAAGGACGGTCAACCAAGACCCTGACATGGCCTAGGCAACATGACCACATACTAAGACTCAAAGATAGAACTAACTTGGAACTCTTGGTCATCAATTTAGTCATTCCACAGTCAATTTGTCAGATTATATGAAAACTTCCCCTAATTAAGGGTTCTCTTACAAGATTCTAGTATGTATTATATACAGCCAAAGAAAACAAAAGATTTTGATTCAATAGACTGTAAAGATGAAAGGAAAATGATGGAGTAGTTAGAAATATTTGAAGAAAAAAATACCAAAGCTTCCACATGATGTTGCCTCTTCCAGAGGTGACATTCATGCAATCACTGCAACTACTTGTCCAAGCTCCCTAGCCCAAGTGGTTAGGGAGGGAGGCTCACTTGGGGGAGGTCCCAAGTTCGAGCCCCCCGTGGGCATGGGATGGCTGGGTGGTCGCGGGACGGCCACGGTCCCAAGCTGGCAGCCTCAAGAAATGGACACCAAAAAAAAAATCACTGCAACTACTTCCATTCTATAAATCATTGGTGTTTGTGTCTACTTTCTTTGGAGTAGCAAATGCATCCTCACCGAAGTCATGTGGGTCAAATTCTCGTGGCTGCAAAGTAAGCCCATCAAATTATTGTCAATAGAAATCCTTCTTCTCCAAACCATAACCAATAAAAAGCAAAACGCCTTAGAACACTTACATCGGCTGTTGTTACAGTTGACAAGTTGCTAGCATACAATTAGAAGGCGGCGGATCAGGAGGTTCATCAGTCAAAGGGACTTTGGGAAGTCCAGGGATTCTACGAAGCTCCACGCATGTATGGCTTGGTATAGTTGTGAATTCATCATACTTTGTTAACTAAACTACAGTCATTACAGAATTTAACAAAAAGAAGAAGAAAAACAAATAGTGATAATATTCAGAATAAAATTTGTTAAACCCAACGCTACCTTGACCAGTTTGAGTAGCAAACCCTGTACAACGCAGACGTATTTTCCATAAAAGGCCAATGTTGTAAATTTCGCTAGGCGGGTTCGGTGCGCCAAAGGGGCGCCTAGCGCCTAGGCGGCGAGCTGATTTTTTTTTTAAAGTTAATGTATATTTTACTTCTATATATATTATCTATATGTAAATAGACACACATAGACAAGTTTGACACTTGGTTAGCACACTGAGTATTAAAGTCAGTTGTTGGGGGAGGTGGGGTCACATGTTCGAGTCACAGGTCTTTTTTTTTCTTCTTTTTAGCTGCTGCTCATAAATACACAACTCATCAAAAATCTTATTCTTTTAATTTCTCCCTCTCCTCTGAGTCCTCTCCTCTCCTCTCCTCTCCTCTCCTCATGTTTGAAGCAGAAGAAGAAGAATAAGCAGCAGCAGGAGGACAAAGCAGCAGCAGCAGCAGCAGCAGGAGGACACAGCAGCAGCAGCAGCAGGAGGACTCAGCAGCAGCAGCAGGAGGAGGACTCAGCAGAAGAAGAAGAAGAAGAAGAAGCAAGCAGAACAAGAAGAAGAAGAAGCAGCAGCAGGAGCAGGAGGACTCAGCAGCAGCAGCAGGTTTTTTTTTTTTTTTTTTTGATTTTTTTGAAATTTCAAATTTCAAATTTTTGGATTTTCAGATCTGAATTTTTTGTTTTTTTCAAAAATTTTGGCCGCCTAGGAGCGCCTAGGGCCGCGTAAGGCCGCCTAGGGCCGCCTACTGCCGCCTACCGCCTAGGCCGGCCGCCTAGGGGTTTCCGGTGCGGCCGGAGGCCGCCTAGCGCCTAGGCGCCGCCTAGACGGCCGCCTAGGCCGCATTTTAGAACACTGTAAAAGGCAATAGATTGAAAATCTTTACGATATTTATATCTAAAATATATTAACATTTCCTTTCGTCTTCTCTATTCTTTAGATGCATTTATACAGAATTTGATCCTGGAATTAAAGTTATGCACCGACGATCACAACAAACAAGAACAAAGAACACAAATCTGTTAGAATTATTCAATAATTAAGGGGTCACACATGTAAAATTAATTGTGTTTGGGCTATCTAAATAATTAAGTCAAATTAAAGTGGTCTATTTGAAAATTGGCTTAAGGGTATAATTGTCATGGAATTAATGTGTAGATACCGGAGATAATTCTAATTTGATGAGGGGCCAAATTAGAAATATCAAAACATATAAATATATGTATTCATTAGGGTTATGGTCCCCAACTTATACGGCCACCAAAAGAGAGTTTTTCTCTTTTTCTCTTCTGCATCCCCATCAACAGAAAGAGAGGGACAAAGGATTCAGATTCTTCTTTGTCATTAAGGGTTGTATCAAGTTGGAAGATCGAACCCTATAAAAGAACGACCGCTTCAAGATCCATCAAGCCTAGCAATGGATTCAGGTACGCTTTCGCAATTTAATTTATGTTCTTTATCTCATGAATCGACAGGGTACAATAAATTCTAACAAGTGGTATCCGAGCCTTCCTTGTTTGATTCATGAGTTTGAAAATTTCAGATTCAATTTTTGTTGTTGTCGAAAAACCCTAGATTATTTCATTTAATTTAATTTAGGGATTCGATTGCTCCATCACAGATTTTAATTTAGGGTACAATAAATTAAGTATTGCAGTTTATGCGGTCATTAGAAAAATTATCCTTAATGTACAACATGTTGGCCATCAATTACTCGTTTTGGAATTACTTTTAGTCTTTATTATACAAGTAATCTTTTGATTGATGGATTCAGTTATGAAATAATTAGGCTCTAAATTGGTCTAAAGTTTGCTTATTCTTCTTTGAAAAGATTTTCTTTAGATATTGGAAACTTAAAGAGGAAAGAGGTGCTGATAATGCTTAGTTTAGACAAAATATGTTCAGTTTGAATATATATTTTGGAGTTATCATTTTTGGTTAATGTCTATGAATTTTTTTTGGATGCATATCCTTAGTAGATTATTACATGAAGTTTGTTATGTTGATAATATCCAATTTTGTCAAATTAAAATTCATGCTTATGCTTTTGATGAATTTTATTTGAGCAATAGTCTTATAAATATGCATGTACATAAGGTTTTGGACATGATTCAATTTTGTAAAATTTAGTCAACATTCAAAATTTGGTGTCTTTTTGTGACTAGAAATAGTTGTCTAATATTCTAAAAAGGCTAATTGAAACAAGATGTCGCCAAAGTGACCTCTCTTGCGTAGATAGTCTATGAGGGATGTTGGATGTTTATGTGTGTACATTCATACGGGTATTTAGCCGACCCAAACGAAGGTTAATACTTGTCCGAATTGCACACATACTTGTGGTGATAATGTGTGACAATTATAAGATTTACATGTGAATAATAACCCGATCCAAAGATAGGCTTATTATTTGACATGACTTATTGTTAACGTTTGATCATTATACCAAAGGTACCACTTGCAGTTAATATCACTGTCCAAAGACTTGATATTAATGATGTACTAGGTATCTTGAGATGGGGTTCACCATTATTTAAATTTGTTTGACTATATTTTACGCTTTGGTTATTAATTAGAGCATGTATGTTTTTGTTGCTTTGTTTTCTTTACAGTTAATGTTGTTATAATATCTGCCAATAAGATTTTAATTTTCATGTTTAATGGGATAAACTTTGAGGGCAAAAAAAAGAAAATGAATACAGTAGTTGCTAAGGGTCCAGCTCAAAAGAAACAACATAAAACTAAGGGTTGTTCTTTTGTGATAATACATGACACATAAGGAAGAAATGTACAAAGTACCACGCATGACGCATAAAAAAAGTACATTTCTATATTTGGTCTTTTCTGAGGTTAATTTAGCTTTAGTACCAAAAAACTCATGGTAGTTAGATTCTGGTGGGACTACCCACATTAGTGTTCTAGGCAAGGTTGCCTGAGTTACCGAAAGTCAATTGATGGTGAAAGATAAATCTATGTGGGTGACGACAATTCGGTAGAAATAGAAGCAATAGTACATTTTAGGTTATTATGATGAACCAGTTATTATTTGGATTTGATAGACACTTTTATTGTACCGTCTTTTAGATGAAATTCAGTTTCAGTTTTCTTAATGGACAAATCTAGTTATCATTGTTCATTTGGAAATAATAAGTTTAGTCTATCTTTAAATCCAAATATTATTGGTAACAGTTCCTTTAAGATTTATGATCGCCTATATTCAGTTGAAATTATTGCAGCTTAAATGAAACCTTGCAAGTGGAGTCATGTGGTACTAAACACAAAATTAACATTAATAAAAATTTAGCCTCATTATGACATAAGCGATTAGGTCACATCTCTAGAAATAGAGTTGAACGACTTGTGTCTGATGAGATTTGGATTTTATTAACTTTATAAACTTTAATGTCTATATTAATGTGTAAAAAAAATACAGACCAAAGTTAAATTATAAGCAGCTACTTCATTGACTATGCTGACAAATCGAGGGGTTAATAATTATACGGTCCCAAACTAAGAAATTTTTTTGAGACGAAAAGTATAATATTTTTTGAGAATGTTAAGTTTGGGGGAGAAATAAGTCAGGATCATTATTTTTGAGAAGGAATCAATTATGATTCCTACTATCACTTTTGACGATGTACATGATTCTATACCTGTCATGATCAAGTAGTGAATTCGGAGCCTCAATAAGACAATGTCAAATTACCTCTATAAGTCGTTGAGATACCTTAACAACGACAATGTAGAGGCACCCCATTCGAGATAAGGTAATTATTCCTAAGGAACAAACTCAACAACCTCAAGAACCGGTAATATTAAGATGGTCCACCAGAGAAAGGAGAAATATAATTTCGGATAATATTTGTCATATTTCTCTAGGAACGTGAGGAAGACTGTGGATACTGGAAGATGATCTAATCAACTTTCATCAGACCATGTAAAGTTCCAGTTCTCAAAGTGGATTGATATAATAAATAAGGAGTATAAGTCCATGCAAGACAATAAAGTTTAAGAACTAGTCCCATTAGCAAAAGGTATGAAGTCCATTGGTTGCAAATGGACATTTAGAACCAAGAAGGATTCGAAGGATCATGTGGAGAGGTATAAAGTACGTCTTGTAGCTAGTGACTATACTCAAAATTTTGGGATTGATTTTAAAGAGTTTTTTTCTCTTCGGTATCTTTGAAAAACTCCTTTAAAATAATCATAGCACATGTTGCACATTTTGATCTTGAATTACATTAAATGGATATCAAAACGACATTTCTCAAAGGTAACATTGATGAAACAGTTTATATGGTGCAAACAGAAAACTTTGTGTCGAAAGACCCAAAGAATATGGTTTGCAAATTGACAAAATCTTTTTATGAACTCAAGCTTCTCGTCAAAGGTACTTCAAGTGATTATCTCGTTTGGTTTTGAGATGAACACTGTTGAAGATTGTGTGTATCACAAGTTCAGTGGGAGTATGAATAATTTTTTGGTTTTGTATATTGATTAAAGTATTCAATGCAAACTAGGTGACATCTCTCGTTAAAGGAGACAAATTCGGTCTCAATCAAGTCTTCTAAGGTTAGCCTTAAAATTAAGAAAATACAATAGATTTTTCCTTCATGATCAGTTGTAGGGAGTCTAATGTATGCTCAAGTATGTACGTGTCAGGATATTGCGTACATATTAGGATGTTAGGCAGATATTTAAGCAAATATGGATGGATCATTGGGTAGCATCCAAACTACTTAAGTAATTAATAGAGAACAAGAAATTATATGCTCTTTGTAGGATATCGGATAATTCTGGAGATCATAAGGTAATCCGACTCTGATTTTGTTAGATGCCATCACAGCAAGAGATCCACATCAGGTTATGCTGACTAATGGAGATATATTTTGGATGAGTGTCAAACATACACTCATAATTTCTTCCACCATGGCAGCAAGGTTTATAACATGCTGTGGGACATCTATTCAGGGAATATGGTTGCAAAATTTTGTAACAAGGTTGCGCCTACAGTACGGTGTTGAAAGACCACATAAAATTATGGTGTAAAAATAAATCAGCAGTACTATATTCTAATAACAACAAGAACTTGTATAAGTCAAAGGATGTTGACATAAAATTTCTAGTTGTGAAGGAAAGAATTCAGAATGGTAAAAGTGTCCATATAGCACATTAGGACAAACTCCATGTTAGCGGATCCGCTCACAAAATTATTATCACCCAGGATCTTTCATGAGCATACTGCTCATATAGGTGTTATCTTAATTAAGAATATGGCAATACAGTGGGAGTTTGTATATTATGTATTTGGGTGCTATTTGGTTTTGGACACATTTGTTTATTAAGGTATTTTGGATATTTATCTGATCAGATATATGAAAATTCAGTTCATTCTGTTTTCATTATGTTAAAGTATTAATCTCACTAAAGTTAAGGAGGACCAGTTGGAAATAGACATGTATTGATCACATTGCGTGTAATTTTCATGCTACGCATCCATGATTGATCTATGTTGTTTAGCTATATTGGTATATGTGACCATTGATGGTTTAGTTATGCTATATGTGACGAAGGCCGCTTTGATCCTATGTTGATATGATTAATTGATATAGTTAATGGACGAGATTGTCCGGATATACCCTAAGGATTAAGATAGCAATTTATGAGCTTACTGTAACGCCCCAGAACCAGAATACTGGAGAGTGGGGGCATACATAGCCAGCTATGTATAATGAAATGGAATCCACCTCACTATACGGTCACGGCTGTCTAGATATATGAGGGTTTAATTGCAATCCATCAGTCTCTTAAGGTCATGAACAAGCCTAAATGTCTCAATCTCAAGAAAGTAAGTAAAGTTACAAGATGTAAGATCACCAAATATACAATAGTAAGACGTCCCGAATATTACATATTCAGCTGATCATGAAGCTAGTCGTTACAAAATGTGATGACTAGCAAGAGTTTAGTCATACATGATCAACCCTAGGATCTGTCAATCATGTTACAGCCCGTAGGCAGACAGTAATAAGGTATGCAATACGAGCTAACACTTGCTCGTCGGCTAAACGCCTCAAAAGAATATTTTTACAATAGAGTGGGAGAGCCAAAATAAATCCACTCGTTGCCCTGGTTACGTCTGGTGGTCACCATCGGGCTGGAAAGTCGGTAGAACCTCTGGAGCTGCTCTGAAATCTGGCCATACAAAACCAGCTGGGTCAGATCCCAGAAAGAGAAAGTGCCACAAAGGAGGCTTCACTTAGGAACTAAAACCAGCAATTAGCACAAGAATATAATTACATAATAAAAGACAGTAATTAAGGAAAAGCATGACAGGTGATATACAATGAGATAACCATGGAACTATTCAGATAACCAAGTTACAACCCGTAAACCAAATAAGGATCGGGGTTGTAACCCTTCATCTGAACGGAACTTGGTTTCCCACCATTTATCGGCAAAATAATATAAGAAATCAGGACATGTAACAATCTTGTACAGGATCAAGACAAGACTAGACTGATATGCCTCATCCAACAATCACGGCCAAGCAATAAGTACGGCTTGATACTTTAACTAACTAGGGTTATCACAGGCCTAGTTACTAGCAAGATGCAGTGAGATGTTCCTCCAGCCACAAGCCCTGCAGCTATCCAGGTTATCCAGACGACTTGGATTCATTAAGCAGTTATCAAGAATTGTTAGGTGGCTTGGTGTGCGACACATGACAGTGTGCATAGAACTTGTTTCATGAAGTGTCCCACATGACAGTGGGCTGGAAATGTGCCCTACTCGACGGCAGACTACAAGTCCAACAATGGTGGCCGGGATAACGGGATCGCCTGTAACTGGGGAAATCTCTCATGACTACTGTATTATTCTAGTTATTAGCCTTAGTCAATTTAGTAGGTACCCCTGACCGTGGTACTCAGGGGTCCCTGTCCTAGACATGATGCAAGATAATACTGGTTCATTTGTACAAGCACAATCGTCCACGGTGTCCAGGTCATTCATACTTGTCATGTCATGTTAGCCGTCGCAACAGCCTATCGAGATATTTATATCATGTCATGTTCACTGTCAGGAGTGCGCCATGTCGGGCCACTATCAAGTCATGTCAAGTTTATCATGTCAAGTTTACTTGTCAGGAGTGCGCCACGTCGGGCCACTATCATGTCATGTCATTTGTGAAAAGTGCACCACAACGGGTCACCATCGCGTCAGGGAGCATATTAAATATTAATGTGGCACAAGCATACATGTGGTAATTAAATATTAGCAGGAGCAAGGGCCGTGGAGGACTCATGCGGCTCAGGAAAATTTCATGCGGCCAAAATATTTTACTAAGGCCATGCGGCCAACAATAAATTAATAGTGGCCATGCGGCCAACAATAAGTAATGTTGCCACTGTACAAGAGTTAAATAATTGCATGCACTAAAGCAATAAAGTATTGAGCCTATGCGGCAAGCAAATGCATGCGGCAAGCAAATGCATGGGCCATATGCGGTCAGCTTGTAATAGACCATATGCGGCCAGCAAGTTGCATGCAAATAAATGCCAGCAATTAATTTAATGCTAATAAGCTTGCAAGCAAATGCATGCAAGGCCATGCAAGCAAGCAATTAAAGTTAATGCACGTGCATGCAAGCGGCCATGCAATTAGATTGCATATGCGGCCAGCAAGTTGATTGGGCCATATGCGGCTACAATTGGCAATGGCCATATGCGGCCAAGAATAGTACTAAGGCCATGCGTCTAAATAGTATTGCATGCGGCTAAGCTTTGATTGGCCATACAATTAAATAGTAAATGCATGCAAGCAAACCATGCATGCAAGCAAATGCTTGCAATGACATGGCAATATTTCATTCCTAAGGCCATGCGGCCATGTTCCTAGCAAAGCCATGCTAATGCATGCAATATTATGGCTGATGCATGCAATTAATGCATGCAATTAATAAAAGATATGGGCCATTAGAGGAATGGGGGGGGGGGGGGGGGGGGGGGAAGAAGCATATGCGGCCAAGAATAGGCCATGCATGCGGCCAGCTCATTAACTAGTGGCCCATGCAGCCACTAATGCATTTGGATAGTAGCCTATGCGGCCAACATTGGAATGGTTCCATGCTAGCATTTATTTGCTAATGCACGTAGTTAATGCTTAATGCATGCATGAAAAATAAAAAAGGCCATGCTGTATGCAAGCATTTGCTAAAGCATGCAGTTAATGCCTAATGCATGTACTGCTTATTCCATGCAAGCAAATGCCATATGCGGCTCAAGCAAAAGAATGGCCATGCGGCCAAGAATGGCATTGGCCATATGCGGCTAGGAAAATTTCTCTTGGCCATATGCGGCTAGGAATTTTACTAGTGGCCATTAAATAATGGCCATGCAAATGTTGCATGCAAGCATTCGGCCAAGGCAATTAAATAATACAATTAAATAAAAAGGCCATGCGGCCAAAGCAGTTAAAGCTAAGGCCATATGCGGCCAGCTATAAATATTGGTCATGCGGCCAAGGCAATTAACCATGCAATTAAATAATGGCCAGGCAAACAGCAAATGCCATGCGGCCAACAAGTAAACGCTCATGCGGCCCAGCAAATAAACACTTGCACGTGGCCAGCTAATGCATGCAATTAAATATTCAATTAAATGGTCATGCGGCTCAGAGCAAATATGCTCATGCGGCTCAGAGTGCAATTAATGGCTTCCACAGAGAACATGTCCACGGAAAACACCATGGCCTCCATGCTCCACCAAACAACAATAGGAACCCAAATCCAGACTCCCGTAGGTCAAATTTGAGTAAAATAGAATTCTCTGCAACATGGAACCATCAAATAGCAAAAATATGTAGGTTTGATAGATCAAAATTCATGGAAACTGAAAATACCACAAAGCTAGATCTACAAGAAATTAACCACGGAAATAAAAAATGCTAAGTACTAAAATGGGTTCGAAACACATGAGGAAGACAATGGAACAATAAAAATAGACTTCCTCCATGAAGTAAGATGCACTTGCCTACAACTTCTCTCTCTCAGATTGGTGGAAAAGTAATGGTAGGGAAGAAGAAGAGTTAATGAGGAGAGAGAAAGGGTGTTGGGCTAATAAATGATGATGGTGGTAGTAGGTGGGGTGGGTTCACAACAAAATCGAACCAAGCCCAAAAAATCCAAACCAAACTAAGATAAACCAATCAATGAAATGCCAAAACAATTCAAGCAGGGAGACATGCAATACGAGTCAAGATACGTACACGTATTCCAAAATATGTAATACGAACCACGGGCATTACAACTCTATCCACCTTAAAAGAATTCCGTCCTCGGAATTTAATCAAGATGCTAGAGAGGCAAGGACAAGCTATACTAAGCAATCAAACAATCAATCATGCAATCAAGGAATTTGAAGGCATGAGGAAGAGGGAAGACATCCTGCTAGGAACCTCTCTGCCGGTTCTGAATCCGATCTGGGGTCAGGGCATACTGCTGGGGTCTCTGCTGCTGGAAGACTCTGGAGGCTACTCCTGAATGCTGGACTTAATCTCCTGGTTGCTGCTGGTCCACGGGAGGTGCTCCGCCTTGCCGATCGGTAGGACCAGGAACAATGCCGCTGAAGAAGACATAGGGAACAATAAGGAAGGACCAAGACATATCAATGATACAAGCATGTGATCAGGTCGAGAATCTCAGGGATGAGAAGATACGGGCAGAGATCAAGGGCGAATGCTGATTGAGACATTTATTCGGTAAACCCTCACATATCTTGATTTACAAGACCTGCATGGGCCACCACTAAAACCATGTAACGCCTCAGAACCAGAATACTGGAGAGTGGAGGCATACATAGCCAGCTATGTATAATGAAATGGAATCCACCTCACTATACGGTCACGGCTGTCTAGATATATGAGGGTTTAACTACAATCCATCAGTCTCTTAAGGTCATGAACAAGCCTAAATGTCTCAATCTCAAGAAAGCAAGTAAAGTTACAAGATGTAAGATCACCAAATATAAAATAGTAAGGCGTCCCAAACATTACATATTCAGCTGATCATGAAGCTAGTCGTTACAAAATATGATGACTAGCAAGAGTTTAGTCATACATGATCAACCCTAGGATCTGTCAATCATGTTACAGCCCGTAGGCAGACAGTAATAAAGTATGCAATACGAGCTAACACTTGCTCGCCGGCTAAACGTCTCAAAAGAATATTTTTACAATAGAGTGGAAGAGCCAAAATAAACCCCATCGTTGCCCTGGTTACGCCTCGTGGTCACCATCGGGCTGAAAAGTCGGTAGAACCTCTGGAGCTGCTCCGAAATCTGGCCATACAAAACCAGCTGGGTCAGATCCCAGAAAGAGCAAGTGCCACAAAGGAGGCTTTATTTTGGAACTAAAACCAGTAATTAGCACAAGAATATAATTACATAATAAAAGACAGTAATTAAGGAAAAGCATGACAGGTAATATACGATAAGATAACCATGGGACTATTCAGATAACCAGGTTACAACCCGTAAACCAAACAAGGACCGGGGTTGTAACCATTCATTTGAACGGAACTTGGTTTCCCACCATTTATCGGCAAGATAATATAAGAAATCAGGACATGTAACAATCTTGTACAGGATCAAGACAAGACTAGACTGATATGCCTCATCCAACAATCATGGCCAAGCAATAAGTACGGCTTGATACTTTAACTAACTAGGGCTATCACAGGCCTAGTTACTAGCAAGATGCAGTGAGATGTTCCTCCAGCCACAAGCCCTGCAGCTATCCAGGTTATCCAGGCGACTTGGATTCATTAAGCAGTTATCAAGAATTGTTAGGTGGCTTGGTGTGCAACACATGACAGTGTGCATAGAACTTGTTTCATGAAGTGCCCCACATGACAGTGGACTGGAAATGTGCCCTACTCGACGGCAGGCTACAAGTCCAACAATGGTGGTCGGGATAACGGGATCGCCTATAACTGGGGAAATCTCTCATGACTACTGTATTATTCTAGTTATTAGCCTTAGTCAATTTAGTAGGTACCCCTGACCGTGGTACTCAGGGGTCCCTGTCCTAGACATGATGCAAGATAATACTGGTTCATTTGTACAAGCACAATCGTCCACGGTGTCCAGGTCATTCATACTTGTCATGTCATGTTAGCCGTCGTAACAGCCTATCGAGATATTTATATCATGTCATGTTCACTGTCAGGAGTGCGCCACGTCGGTCCACTATCAAGTCATATCAAGTTTATCATGTCAAGTTTACTTGTCAGGAGTGCGCCACGTCGGGCCACTATCATGTCATGCCATTTGTCAAAAGTGCACCACAACGGGTCACCATCGCGTCAGGGAGCATATCAAATATTAATGTGGCACAAGCATACATGTGGTAATTAAATATTAGCAGGAGCAAGGGCCGTGGATAGGGGTGTAAACGGGCCGGACGGACACGGACAGTCCACTGTCCGTGTTCGGTCCGAAAATGAAAATGAGCTCGGACGGACGGACACGGACAATCCACTGTTCGAGTTCGGGCCGGACGGACACGGACAATCACTGTTCGTTAATTCAATCGGACGGTCCGCGGACAAATGAAATATATTACCAAAAGCCATTATTTTATCAAGATACCTTGATAGTTGGTACAAAAAATCAAGTTGAAAGTAAATACAATTGAAGGTTATAGAATACAACAAACAATAGTAAAAGGTTAACAAAAATCGAGACCGAACAACAAAAAATTGATGCAAAACCAAAATAATATGACATAATTGATGCAAAACTAAAATGAGTCTCCACTATCGGACGGTTCGTGGACAAATGCGGACCGGACATGGATGTGACCGTGTCCGGGTCCGAATTTTAAACGGACCAAAAAAATAGTCCATGTTCTGTTCGTTAATCAATCGGACGGTCCGCGGTCGAACCATTTATTGAGCCGGACACGTACGGACAACGGACTACTTTGTCCATTTTACACCCCTAGCCGTGGAGGACTCATACGGCTCAGGAAAATTTCATACGGCCAAAATATTTTACTAAGGCCATGCGGCCAACAATAAATTAATAGTGGCCATGCGGCCAACAATAAGTAATGTTGCCACCGTACAAGAGTTAAATAATTGCATGCACTAAAGCAATAAAGTATTGAGCCTATGCGGCAAGCAAATGCATGCGGCAAGCAAATGCATGGGCCATATGCATCCAGCTAATAATAGTCCATATGCGGCCAGCAAGTTGCATGCAAACAAATGCCAGCAATTAATTTAATGCTAATAAGCTTGCAAGCAAATGCATGCAAGGCCATGCAAGCAAGCAATTAAAGTTAATGCACGTGCATGCAAGCGGCCATGCAATTAGATTACATATGCGGCCAGTAAGTTGATTGGGCCATATGCGGCTACAATTGGCAATGGCCATATGCGGCCAAGAATAGTACTAAGGCCATGCGGCCAAATAGTGTTGCATGAGGCTAAGCTTTGATTGGCCATACAATTAAATAGTAAATGCATGCAAGCAAACCATGCATGCAAGCAAATGCTTGCAACTGCATGGCAATAATTTAAAGGCTGATGCAAGCAAATGCTTGCAATGACATGGCAATATTTCATTCCTAAGGCCATTCGGCCATGTTCCTAGCAAAGCCATGCTAATGCATGCAATTAATGCATGCAATTAATGCATGCAATTAATAAAAGATAAGGGCCATGCAAGGAATGGGAGGGAAAAGAAGCATATGCGGCCAAGAATAGGCCATGCATGCGGCCAGCTCATTAACTATAGTGGCCCATGCGGCCACTAATGCATTTGGATGGTAGCCTATGCGGCCAACATTGGATTGTTTCCATGCTAGCATTTATTTGCTAATGCACGTAGTTAATGCTTAATGCATGCATGCAAAATAAAAAGGCCATGCTGCATGCAAGCATTTGCTAAAGCTTGCAGTTAATGCCTAATGCATGTAGTGCTTATTCCATGCAAGCAAATGCTATATGCGGCTCAAGCAAAAGAACGGCCATGCGGCCAAGAATGGCATTGGCCATATGCGGCCAGGAAAATTTCTCTTGGCCATATGCGGCTAGGAATTTTACTAGTGGCCATTAAATAATGGCCATGCAAATGTTGCATGCAAGCATTCGGTCTAGGTAATTAAATAATGCAATTAAATGAAAAGGCCATGCGGTCAAAGCAGTTAAAGCTAAGGCCATATGCGGCCAGCTATAAATAATGGTCCTGCGGCCAAGGCAATTAACCATGCAATTAAATAATGGCTAGGCAAACAGCAAATGCCATACGGCCAACAAGTAAATGCTCATGCAGCCCAGCAAATAAACACTTGCATGTGGCCAGCTAATGCATGCAATTAAATATTCAATTAAATGGTCATGCGGCTCAGAGCAAATATGCTCATGCGGCTCAGAGTGCAATTAATGGCTCCCACAGAGAACATGTCCACGGAAAACACCATGGCCTCCATGCTCCACCAAACAACAATAGGAACCCAAATTCAGACTCCCGTAGGCCAAATTTGAGTAAAATGGAATTATCTGCAACATGGAACCATCAAATAGCAAAAATATGCAGGTTTGATAGATCAAAATTCATGAAAACCGAAAATACCATAAAGCTAGATCTACAAGAAGAAAAATGCTAAGTACTAAAGTGGGTTAGAAACACATGAGGAAGACAATGGAACAATAAAAATGGACTTCCTCCATGAAGCAAGATGTACTTGCTTACAACTTCTCTCTCTCAGGTTGGTAGAGAAGTAATGGTAGGGAAGAAGAGTTAATGAGGAGAGAGAAAGAGTGTTGGGCTAATAAATGATGATGGTGGTAGTAGGTGGCGTGGGTTCACAACAAAACCGAACCAAGCCCAAACAATCCGAACTGAACCAAGATAAACCAATCAATGAAATGCCAAAACAATTCAAGCAGAGAGACATGCAATACGAGTCAAGATACGTACACGTATTCTAAAATACATAATACGAACCACGAGCATTACACTCACTAAGGTTAACACAATTATAAGGTTACATATGTGGCCCAATGGAAGATTGTTAGAATTATTCAATAATTAAGGGGCCACACATGTAAAATTAATTTTGTTTGGGCTATCTAAATAATTAAGCCAAATTAAAGTGGTCTATTTGAAAATTGACTTAAGGGTATAATTGTTATGGAATTAATGTGTAGATATACCGAAGATAATTCTAATTTGATGAGGGGCCAAATTAGAAATATCAAAATATATAAATATATTTATTCATTAGGGTTATGGTCCCCAACTTATACGGCCACCAAAAGAAAGATTTTCTCTTTTTCTCTTCTGTATCCCCATTAACAGAAAGAGAGGGACAAGGGATTCAGATTCTTCTTTGTCATTAAGGGTCGTATCAAGTTGGAAGATCGAACCCCATAAAAGGACGACCGCTTCAAGATCCATCAAGCCTATCAATAGATTAAGGTACGCTTCCGTAATTTAATTTATGTTCTTCATCTCATGAATCGACATGGTACAATAAATTCTAACAAAATCAATGTCAAAGTGCACAAGATAATCTTGTAGATAAATAAAAAAGATCATTATATTTCATAACCAAAAAAGAACATTATTCTTGATTCAAGAGAGAATTAATTTTAAGAGCAGCAAAATCTTTCATAAACATTTCCACAGACCAATGTTATTGTGTGAGCAGCAAAAGCATTTATTTTATAAATATCAATATGGATATTATTCATGATTCTTTGAATAAGTACTAGTCTTTGGATTTGGTTGAAATGAAGAACTACAGCCATTGGATATGGATGAAGGACAAGTCTCTGACTCCAGATTTATGTGTGAAAATAAAGTGTGTATTTTCAAATAAACAAGTTATCATTCTTGATGCATGAATTGTATCTTTTTTTTTCTATTTTAAAATGACTACATATTGAAAGGCATACATATAGTTGGCTATCTAACATATGGTTTGATGGCATTATGATGTTGAAACAATTTTTTGATAGGAAGGCAATATTAGCTTATGTAGCTGCTTGAGCCTTAAGGGAAGGCAATATCAGCTCTTCAATCAGTTGGGATGATTATGGTTTCATAATAAAGTTTGTTTTTGTTATGTATTGTCACGCCCCGCTCCCGCAGGAGCGATCGTCCTCGCTAAGGCGTGATGCCGCACGGGCCTAGGTTGCGTCCGTGCAAGGCCAAGTCCAGAAACGGCCGATTTGATCTAGGCCACAGAGTCGCACAGAGTGTCCTCATTTGCAGCGGAAAGTAAATGAACACAAGTAGAAGCGAATTCAAGCTCTTTATTGATATTCAAGAAGTTTACAAGCGGCGTTAGGCTGATATTACAAATCGCTCAAGCTCTCTCTCTCTGAAACATAAAAGGCGTGCCAAGTGGCTTACAAGATGGAATGATTCATGGCGATGTTCCGATACATTATGTCCCGTATATGGTGCTCCAACTCCTTGCAATGCTCCAAGGCCCAGAGATAGCTCCGCGCCTTAGCACGTTCGATGGAAGCTCCGCACCCGCCGGCGTCTCCTGCATCCTGCAAGCAGACTGTGGGATTATCAGTACATTGTTATGCACTGGTGGGGAGGCTAGCTCGCCCACAATGCTATCATTACCAAACACGTTCCATTTACTTTTGTGCATCTCTATCTTTCATTGTCTTTCTAATCTTGCCTTAGGGTCAATTTCATGGCATATATCATAACCTATCTCGTGTTGCCGATTTCAAGTGTCGCATGGAAATACATGCGCGACTTACCGATACTTACCGTCCGGCCTTCCCTGTTCAAGTAAACCAAGTTAGACAACATTTCATGTGTAATAACATAACATGATTCATGTACGCATTCAATATCAAGTGCGTGTCCCTTCCTCGGGTCTAGCGCGTCGTAGGTGTATTCTTTAACTCATTGTACAAGTATTCTTGATCATTTAGTGTATTACATTCAAGCCAGTTCAGAAGGTGCATTATTCAGTTAAGATCAGTTTACTTTGATTTCAATGCAAAGACTTGCACGTGGATTGCCACCAGCAAAGCCCACCTATTCTATATGCACTTGGTCGCTGGCATGACTAGCCATCTGGACATTTCCCCTGTGGCAATTCTCAACTTAGCGTAGGGTGATGGCTGGTACACCCCGTTAAGTCTCTTGAATATACCCTGCACTTACGTCCCTTGGTGCCCAAGCTCGCACCCAAGCAGACCGTAAGCCCCGTTTTGATTCCGCCTAGGCCGGCCACGGTTTACCCCCCCAACGCCCGTGCCGCAGAATCCTTCCACTCGACGGCCATGGTTTACCCCCCCATCGCCCGTGCCGTTTGTCCACGACCATTTCGTATTATCTTGTCTTTTACTTAACGGCTATCTCCGCCGTAGGCTAACCCTTAGCCATAATGCGTTATCGACCAGGTTGGCGTCCGTGCAGTGCGGGTAGCGAGTCCCGTTGCACGTGCCCGTCACACCTGTCGCTAACCATTCTTTTCTTTATTAACTTTCATTCATTCTTTCTTTCACTTGTTCATTCATTCGTTGATTCATTCATTCACTTATTCGTTTACTCTTTCATTCATACATTACGCAACTCCTTGTGCGAGAGTCGCCTTGGCGACCCATCGGTCCCATAGCCTTTCGATGTTGCTATACTCTACTCGAAACGACTATATTGATAGTCTTCCCATTTCATTGTTGTAACCCATTCATTGTTTCATTGTTGAACGCATAAGGGACTTGAACGCAAGCTTGTGCCTTAGCACGAGCGTGGAGCGCGGTGCGAGAGTTCTCACATTTTCCATGTTCTTTTCCATATTCTATACAAGCATACAAGATGGGATTAATCCCTTAGCTAGGTGCGTTGAGTCATTTTATTAGCATGCGCGGTGTTATCGCCTAGCGATTTCAGTGATAGTGTCCGTATTGTTATGTGTCTAGGCTAAGCACAGACGGGTTCATCGGAGCCACCCACCTTAGCGATGTTTGCATCGGCCGAGCGATACTCCGAGCGCGCCTTTGATAGTCTAAGTCTGGATTCATCTTTGACGAGCCATTATAAGTCTTGCATCGATTCGCATCGATACTTCATCGGGTCGAAGCAACTCTTCGGGTCGACAGCTCGTTTTGAGTCGTTGCACTTGCCGTTTGAATCGGCGTTCCGCTAGGGCAGAGCGGGTCACTACATAATACACCACTCAAAACAAGTCTCGTCCTCGAGACTTCCTGAGTGCAGGTCATCCTACCATTCCTTAACTCGTGTCATCGTGTTTTATAGACAATTCTATCGAACGGCTCTATCGTTCGATGGCATCGAACAATGCTCGGTACCTTTCCAAGTTTCGTGTCGCATACGTTGGTTGATTTTTATTGGATAACTTTTCATTCATTTTAGAGTTGATGGCACTTATTCAATTCAAGTGTTTCTTCGACTCAGTTGCTTTTTTTCGACGTATCATGGGACTGAAACGGTTGCACGAGGTGCGTTGTAATTCGTCAAATACGAAGTCGTAGGCTGAGGCAAACTCACTTATTCATTCATGCGCATCTCAACACCCACTTGCAGCTGCATTCGAGTTCATCATATCGCTGAGTTTGGATCGTGCACGCATTCAAGGCATCCTCCGAATACGTACATTTCAACCAAGCTTAGCGACTAGCGAAATCGGACAAGCTACTCGTGATAGTTTCGATTTGTCGATCGTTTTGCTAACTTCGATTTAGAATCGAACCCATGTGTGTATCACATATCGTTTATCTCGGTCCTCGAGATGATCCGGTTCGCTTCTCAAGCGTTCTTGATAATGAAATCAATACGATTTCTTCTTAGCGGGGTCGACCAAGTCTAAGTAATTTCAGTCCGATTCAAGACCAAGTATTGCACTATCGTCGAGTACGTCTTCCGATCAACGATTCAATTCGTTATCCCAACTTTACTTGCGCATCATCCATCCCTATCATTCCTTTTGTTTGGGGCCAATCTCATCGTCGTTCACAGCACACTCCCAGTTCCCCGTCCTACTCTAAGTCTTGTTGTCACAAGTCTATCGTCCATCCAGACGATATTGTAATGTCAATCGCACATGTTCAATCACTCGGCATAGGGTCGTCCGCCTATCCGCTAGGTCAGCTCACAGGGTCATAGTTACAAGTCAAGTCCGTGGCTCATCGTGCAAGGTCGTTGCACGACGCTCGCCCCAAATCCTATGGTCAAACCATTTGTTCGTTTGTATGGGAGTTTCTACCCAAGCTCGCGTCACTCAGATTTCTAAACATCGAGCATGATCACCTAATTCACATCAAGACTTACGTTGCACATATTCAATTCCGTTCAATCACCAGTTCTAACCAATTCATGTATTCGATCACGAGGTCATCCAGCTCGACAATACATTGCGCCCCAATCTCACGCGAGTCCGATTATCCACGGCGGTTCATGAATCACCATGTAACGCTCCCACGGAATAATCATTCTCATCGGGGCGTAACTCTTGTTTGAGTTTTAGACTAACCCATTCTCGATACGCGGATTGGACCTACTCAATCCTCAAGTTCAATTCTTCAAGCACACAATTTCATTCTCGAGTCCACCTTCGCGTCAAACCACAAGTCGAAGCAATCAGATTGCCACGCCATCCAAGTTCAATCACTCCCGCTGAATGAATCACCATATCAGCGCTCACGCAGAGTGATCGTCATAATCCGGCGCGACGCATGTGCGAGGCTGGAGTTGCGCTCGCATAAGACAAGAACGTCAACGTTGTGGTTGTCAACGAAGCAAATCCAAGCATTCATATTTTTATCCAAGCCAAATCAATTCGATAGTCTGATCGTCATGCGTTCAACTAGAAAAATCCTTGAACCGAATCTATCTTTTCCTCGACACATTTTTAACATCCCAAGTATAGCATCCAACGGAACAATGACATTTGCACGACCGTCATTCGCCGAGTTAGAGTACCCCCGAGTTATCGCATATCGATCTTTGATACGCCTCAATACCATTGACGATATGCGTAACCTGACGATCTTCCTTTGCAACCGATTTCGAGTCGTGCGTTGATGCTGTTGTCCGAGTTGGATATTCCACAATTTTCTCGATATTCGAGATCAAGTTTTGATCGCTATTCCTCAAGCTAGTTTCAAGATCGTTGTCCAAACTCAAGTCACAATTTATTTGAATCAATCCAAATCGTGCGCGTGATCCTCTAAGTTTCCTCGATCAAGACCATTCATTTTTATTCATCATTCCGAACCATTTTCTAACTCGCGTTGCCCATTGACAAGTTGTCCAGCGACATCTCGTTTGGGACTTTTGAAGTCACAGCCAACTAAGCGTGACACGTTCTAAGGCTTTGCGCGATCGCATCGCCTCGCGAACATACTCGTTCTATCCGTAAATCCTTTAGTCTCGCTCGAGCAATTTCTATGACGTCCATACACCACTCAGGGTTCGAGCCACTCGTCTAGTCGTCGACATTCATTCTTATTCTTCTCCGAACCTATCACATACACCACTCGGATTCAAGCCATACGATCTAGTCCTCAATCACGTTCGCGTCATGCGCTAAGACATCCTTCAGATTCGTTCGACGAATCTCTAGCGTAATCGCTCACGTCGCCTCGACGTACTAAGTCGTTCGCACTAATCCTCAAAATTCAAGTCATCCTTCGGGTGTGCCTAAGCGTTAACTCGATAGCGTTCCTATCGATATACACTCAAAGTGTATCTCCGTTCTTGATCGAGCGTTACATTGATATCGCTCGCAACCCGATTGCACCCAAGAATCGAGGTGCGCGACACGCGGACTAAGTTGTGCCGCATAACCATCCCGTATGGACTATATTCAAGTTTGCACGTTAACTTGCTAGGGTCGACGCAAGACTAATCAGGCACGCACGCGACATGTTAACTTAGCATGTGTTCTATATCGAGTCAAGTTTAACATCGTTCGGCACAAAGGCCGTCGCCTATCGATCCCGTTCAACCGAGTACTTGTACGAGCTTTTGAAAATATTAGACTTATTGTATGGAACATCCCAAGGCACAACGAGAGAGAGCGTATACTTCTTTTTGTTTTCCAACCGAGCTTTCAAAACTGAGAAAATCAAAATGAAGTCCAAGGACGTGAAGCCGTGCTCTGATACCAATCTGTCACGTCCCGCTCCCGCAGGAGCGATCGTCCTCGCTAAGGCGTGATGCCGCACGGGCCTAGGTTGCGCCCGTGCAAGGCCAAGTCCAGAAACGGCCGATTTGATCTAGGCCACAGAGTCGCACAGAGTGTTCCCATTTGCAGCGGAAAGTAAATGAACACAAGTAGAAGCGAATTCAAGCTCTTTATTGATATTCAAGAAGTTTACAAGCGGCGTTAGGCCGATATTACAAATCGCTCAGCTCTCTCTCTCTGAAACATAAAAGGCGTGCCAAGTGGCTTACAAGATGGAATGATTCATGGCGATGTTCCGATACATTATGTCCCGTATATGGTCCTCCAACTCCTTGCAACGCTCCAAGGCCCAGAGATAGCTCCGCGCCTTAGCACGTTCGATGGAAGCTCCGCACCCGCCGGCGTCTCCTGCATCCTGCAAGCAGACTGTGGGGTTATCAGTACATTGTTATGCACTGGTGGGGAGGCTAGCTCGTCCACAATGCTATCATTACCAAACACGTTCCATTTACTTTTGTGCATCTCTATCTTTCATTGTCTTTCTAATCTTGCCTTAGGGTCAATTTCATGGCATATATCATAACATATCCCGTGTTGCCGATTTCAAGTGTCGCATGGAAATACATGCGCGACTTACCGATACTTACCGTCCGGCCTTCCCTGTTCAAGTAAACCAAGTTAGACAACATTTCATGTGTAATAACATAACACGATTCATGTACGCATTCAATATCAAGTGCGTGTCCCTTCCTCGGGTCTAGCGCGTCGTAGGCGTATTCTTTAACTCATTGTACAAGTATTCTTGATCATTTGGTGTATTACATTCAAGCCAGTTCAGAAGGTGCATTATTCAGTTAAGATCAGTTTACTTTGATTTCAATGCAAAGACTTGCACGTGGATTGCCACCAGCAAAGCCCACCTATTCTATATGCACTTGGTCGCTGGCATGACTAGCCATCTGGACATTTCCCCTGTGGCAATTCTCAACTTAGCGTAGGGTGATGGCTGGTACACCCCGTTAAGTCTCTTGAATATACCCTGCACTTACGTCCCTTGGTGCCCAAGCCCGCACCCAAGCAGACCGTAAGCCCCGTTTTGATTCCGCCTAGGCCGGCCACGGTTTACCCCCCCCCCCCCCCCCCCCCAACGCCCGTGCCGCAGAATCCTTCCACTCGACGGCCACGGTTTACCCCCCCATCGCCCGTGCCGTTTGTCCACGACCATTTCGTATTATCTTGTCTTTTACTTAACGGCTATCTCCGCCGTAGGCTAATCCTTAGCCATAATGCGTTATCGACCAGGTTGGCGTCCGTGCAGCGCGGGTAGCGAGCCCCGTTGCACGTGCCCGTCACACCTGTCGCTAACCATTCTTTTCTTTATTAACTTTCATTCATTCTTTCTTTCACTTGTTCATTCATTCGTTGATTCATTCATTCACTTATTCGTTTACTCTTTCATTCATACATTACGCAACTCCTTGTGCGGGAGTCGCCTTGGCGACCCATCGGTCCCATAGCCTTTCGATGTTGCTATATTCTACTCGGAACGACTATATTGATAGTCTTCCCATTTCATTGTTGTAACCCATTCATTGTTTCATTGTTGAACGCATAAGGGACTTGAACGCAAGCTTGTGCCTTAGCACGAGCGTGGAGCGCGGTGCGAGAGTTCTCACATTTTCCATGTTCTTTTCCATATTCTATACAAGCATACAAGATGAGATTAATCCCTTAGCTAGGTGCGTTGAGTCATTTATTAGCATGCGCGGTGTTATCGCCTAGCGATTTCAGTGATAGTGTCCGTATTGTTATGTGTCTAGGCTAAGCACAGACGGGTTCATCGGAGCCACCCACCTTAGCGATGTTTGCATCGGCCGAGCGATACTCCGAGCGCGCCTTTGATAGTCTAAGTCTGGATTCATCTTTGACGAGCCATTATAAGTCTTGCATCGATTCGCATCGATACTTCATCGGGTCGAAGCAACTCTTCGGGTCGACGGCTCGTTTTGAGTCGTTGCACTTGCCGTTTGAATCGGCGTTCCGCTAGGGCGGAGCGGATCACTACATGTATGCCTATGAGGATATATATTCCGTTAATTTCTCCTAACCCAAGGAAAGAATGGCAAGAGGGGTCTTTCCTTACCACTCCGAAAGACAAGTGTGGACATCTTACCAGTAGAAACACATTAAACTAATACATTAATGATCTGATTTTCTATCTCAGTTTAACATCAAATGATCAAGTCTTAGGTGAATCAACAATATTGAATAGACCAGTAAGAAAGTCACGTTAACGTGAGCAAACAAACATGAAATAACCACCTCTACACAATCTATCAAGAGGAACTGCACACAACCAAATCAAGTGACCAAGAATTAGGTCTTCGAATGGAGGACTACATGGGAGAAATAGTTTCACCTTTGTAGAGTAGGAGGTTGAACCATCATCTCTTCTATGATAGGGGGATGAAGAGATTCTGGGACCCATTTGTCACAAAGATCATCGATTTCCTGCAAAACGCAACAAGACTCTAATTGAGTAGATATAGTTCTTAATTGATAGGTTTATCAATAAGATTTTTTTAATAAAATAATGCATAGTTGGTTAAAAAAAATTAATTCCTTACGCCAAGCAGAATAATATAGCACTAAGATAAAAGTAAATTGTCAGGAGAACAACAGACTAAATTGACTTATCGCTCATAGCTCCCAGTCAACCCTGTTAATGACATATATAGCTTGATCATGCCCGATGAGACTACTACATGGGCACAAACATATTGTGTCATTACATTTGTTAATAGTGCCAATAAAAAATATTGATGGTCAAGAAATCCCTTATCGTACCAAATTTAATTTATATTAACATTGTTTTCACAGTCTATGTTAGTACAGACATCTAGTTCAAGACAAAGAAGAAAGATCCTTATATTTATTCTATTTAATGAAGCTTTAGAATTAGGTTATGAGGAAAGAGATCTGGTTCACATTGTGGTTTTGTTAATTACATGCCTATAGCTTGCCAACACAATCTTCTAATCAGTAACAACTTTAAGAGGAGCCCTTTTCTACTAGCCTACCATTTTGTGAACCTTTTTCTGCTAGCCTACCATTCTTTTTCATTGTATAATAAGTTGGTCACCTCAAGTAGCTCTCTGCTCACAAACTTGCTGATTTCTTGGAAGCTTTTCTCTCGACACAACTCCGGATTTGACAAATATTGGTCAAATACTAAACACT
Organism: Iris pallida; assembly: GCA_029216955.1. NCBI lineage: Eukaryota > Viridiplantae > Streptophyta > Magnoliopsida > Asparagales > Iridaceae > Iris > Iris pallida. The sequence goes on along the minus strand of JANAVB010043125.1, from coordinate 6,287 downwards.
ACTAAACCATACTTTCTTTCCCGTATGGGGACCTTATTGGGCTTGCATCTGTTTGATGAAGTGCATCTCCTCTGTTCCCTTCCATACAGAATTTGCCCCCACTAAGAATGTAGTCTCTAGAGAAACCATCATTAGGGTTCTGATTAACATCTTCCACATGACTATGAACATCTCGAGACCTGATACAGTGAGACATAGCTGGTAATACTTGATAAGTATATGTATTGGTCGTTGTGAATGTCAAGCAATGTATGTATATTGGAGCATGAATTCAACATTTAAGAGATGTCTCGTGAGTGACTGCACTTACCTTAGTTGGTTCGATCCATGGAGAGCGGAGTAGCCGACTGAGAGTATGTCCGCTGTCACGATCCGCACCCTGATTAGGAGCACGAGCACGTGGGTACGTCCATCCTACGCCGCAGAATTGACGGTAGAACGCTGTATAGGTCGTCTGTAAATGCTACAACTAAACAGTATAAATGTACCTGTCATCTCCGCACGGAGGAATATAATATGGCATAACTCAATCACAAGATAAAACTAAGGTAGATAGCACGAAATGGAAATATGATAGAAGTGAAAACAGAAAATGAGTTCAGGATCCAACACAGCTCAGAGATATAAATAATATCACAGAGATAAAATATAATATAGAATACTACAGTCTGAAAACACTAGCTGGATCACAGTCCAGGCAATCCTACCTAAGCTACTACTCTGGGTATGCAAAGTCTAGTGGCTCAACTATCAGGCCACAGTCCTGGACTACTCCATCTATCTCGACCCCATAGTAGGTCGAGCAGTCTGCCTCAGAATCATCTGTAATATATCAACGGTATCCTGTCAGGAAAATAAGCAAGTACAAATACTAACTGCAGTTCCGTATGAATTGACAAATTCTATAAGAGACAATTATAATGAAATACAAGACAAAGATATAGGATGACTTGGGAGCTATTCAGAAGCCGAGTTACAACCCGTAAACCAAACAAGGACCGGAGTTGTAACTCTTCTCCCGAACAGAATTTAGCCTCCAATCAAGGTTTAGCATAAGATAATGTAGAACATGTGAGTAATGAATATCATAGCATGGTAAGAAAAGTACGGAATATAGAACTGAGCAGGATATATGATGTGATAAAATAAATATAAATGTGCCATGAATTACTAGAGCGTTATGTGATCGGCTTGGAAAAGTTACAGGACAGCCTATCCACTTGGCCCAACAATCACAAAAAATCTCTAGAAAGGGTCATGCCGGCCAACCTGGATAAAGAGCACAAGAAATAAGATCCCGCTACACCCTACGTGAGGTGAGAGTGGCACAAGCACAAGAATATAGTGACAGGATGGTATTAATCACATAGCCCTTAATAATTCTCCATCCCCGAATAGTATAATGGATCCAGACATAACATGTCATGCCACGGGAATTCCTAAGAGGGTAGCAAATCTCCTTAGGAATTGGTCTATACAAGTACAGGGAACAAGACAGAAAATGTACCAATATACCAAGAAAGTCCAGGAACAACATCTCATGTCATGATCCAACATATACTAGCCCGTGAACCATCGCGTCTGGAAATCAAGTAAGACACTACAACTGAATCGGATATAGCAGATATCAAGACAATGAAAACTATCAGTGAATGTACTCGCCTGTGGTCCTGAGCTGATAAGGTGAACAGATGCTCAAAGTAATCACAGACCTAAAGATGAGATACTATAAGTCAAAACAGGGTTTAATAGTGAAAGGGAAGCTAATTAAGTCACGATATGCAAGTCTAAGTCAAACTATGTCAAACTAGGTCATACTAGGCCAAACTAGGTCATACTTGATTATACTAGGTCACAGGAAGTCAATCCAAGTCAAACTACGTCAAACTGGGTCAAAGGTTGACTTACAGTTGACTTTTGGTCAACTGGTCATTCCTGGTCAACTCTAGGTCAACCCTAGGTCAAACTAGGCTAATGTTGACCAACTGTTGACTTACAGTCAACTGGTCAACTCTGGTTTGGTTTCGGGTCAATTCTAGTCACTTTTAGGCTATATTTGACTTTCGTGACTTTCGTTGACTTTTGGTCAAAACGGTCAACCGAGGTCAAAACTAGTCTAAGAGCACTAATCCTAACCATTACAACCAAGACAATCAATTTCTAACCATATCCTAACACCTTAGACTCATACATTAACTTCTAGGTAATTACCTTTACCTTACCTATTACCCTTCACAAAGTATTCTCAATACCTTACCCCGATACATAGGCAACCCTTCCTAACCTTGGTAGACTGACCTAGGCTTCTTAGGGTAGCTAGACACTAACCTATCTAGATATTACCAACCCAGAAATCTAGGTATCTAGCCCATCCAGTCAATCTTATCTCTATGTTGGTCACTCTCAAAATTACCTTAAAGTATCATGAGACACCCTATGGTATCTTGAGATACCACTCTCCAAACACTAGCCAACCATATTAGCTCTATTAGGATACTAACTTATCTAGTACACTCACTAAACACACCCCACTAGGTCCACAACTCTCAAATCTAACATTCGTATCCTAACTTATACTAACATATAAGCTAACATCTACTAACAATCCTAACTAACAATTATCTAACAACTTGGTAGCAAACTCTATCTAACAAGGGCTAACTAATATAGGAAAATGTCTAAATGGAAGGGGCTAAATTCTAAAGGAAACAGGGATTAATTGTATTAAAACTAAAGGCTTAAAAGCTTAAAAAGTTGTCAATAAGCTGCTGCTGAAAAGCTGCTGCTTATTGCACTGCTTATGCTACTGCTTATGCTCACTGCTTGCAGAAACTGCTGCTGCTGCTTATAGAAGCTGCTGCTTCTTTTGGCTGCTGCTGCCGCAAGCTGCTGCTGCTTTTGCTACTGCTTTTTGCTACTGCTTTTTGCTGCTTTTGCTTATTGCTTAACAATCTCTTATATATATATATATATATATATATATATATATATATATATATATATATATACATTCAATAATAAAAAATACTTGTATATATTATGATACATGGAGAAAAATGTAATGACAAGCAATAACACATCTCTAACATATAAAAATCTAATATTAAAACATGTATTAAATTATTTAAACACAAGTGTCCAATATTGGGAGTTTCCCACATGGACACAAAGCACAGCAAGGACACTCCTAATAGCTCCAAATGGACACAAAATGGACACAAATGGAGACACAACCATGGGGGTCATTCCTATGGGTTCAAAATAATCCTATATGCATGTAGGATTGAAATAGAGGGTAGATTTTATCTTCCGGGAGGTGAAATCCAAGGGAACTCCTTCCGATACGACATCGACATGAAGGAATCTCCAAATGGACACGAACCAAAGCCAAAATCTCCCAAACTTGGCTAGCACCCTCTCTTCATGGAGTAGAGAAGAAATAAGAAGATTTGGTGGAAGAATGGATTAATTTGGAGATCAAATCAAAGAGAGAAGCTCTCTAATTTGGAAAAGAACACTTTGTGAATAAAGGAGGCAAGATGGAATGAAAAGAAAGGGAGACACCTATGCTTTATGTGGCTGTCATGGGAGGACCTAATGAGCCTATGTGAAATGTCCAAGATGCCCCTACAAGTCTCATTTTGGTCCACTTAAGTCATGACAAGGTTTGAGGTCAAAATGGTCAAGTTTAAGTCTCTAATTTAACCAATCTAACTAAGTAGGATTAATCTAATCTTACTAACTTAATTAGTAGGATTTGTGGGCCATGACTAACTAATCTTGAGGTCCCGTCTAGAGTCTAAGCTACCCGGATCACTAACACAAGTCGAAACGAGACGAAACTCAAACCCGACTAAACAAATCCCATAAAATCAATATTAAAATATAAAATTCCCAAAATATTAAAATATAAAAAATGACTAAAATTATATTACATCAATTTAAATAATATTAAAATAATCTAAAATTCACCAATTAAACAAAATCGTAAATAATTCAAAAGTCAAAAAATGATCAAATTACCCTTAGCCTAAAAAGTGGTAGTTATCTAATCACATAGGATAGGTCCCCGTGGTCATGGTTAGTCTCTAGGCTAAGTAGGTCTAAGGTTACACTATTGAAAATGCCCAAATCACAACACACCAAAATTAATTAATTAATTAAAATTCTCCATAAATCATTATATTAATATTTAAAACTAAAATTTTAAAAGTTCAAAATTATCCTTATTTTAGAAAAGTGGTGGTTACATCCGCTTTGGGACCGGTCGCGCCGATAAACGTCTCGATGAAGACAGGCTTTCGAGTATGTCCCTGCGGTTGGAGTTGATCTTTTGTCAATAACATTTGTCAGACATCATATGGAACCACGACTCGCAATGAGAAGTCAAGCTAGTTGATCCCACTTCAACCTGGTGCTAGTAAACCCATGGTAGCCCCAAAATTGGTAACGACTACAGACGGATGTCGAACCATGGGCTGTGGGCGCATATGCTACTAAGGCAGATTGAGAAGGAAATGCATCATCAGGCTTTTGCAGTGGCGGTCGGTATAGAACCATGGTGACTCCGAGGTGGTCGTCAGCCACTTTGGCGACACCCGGATCGGAGAAGAAGGGAGGAGGGATGAGGATCGCGGAGAGGGACCCTCTCCTCGCCGTCAGCACCGACATCAGCGAAGACGTCGAGGGAGAAAGTATTCGGTGGAGGCGGCGGAGGAGGTGATGTGGTTATAGAGGACGACGTAGGTGTCAGCCGGGAGGGAGTCGTCGGGCACGAGGCAGCAACGGTGGAGACGGAGAGGGAATCTAGGGTTTAGTACGAAGGAAGTGGTAGGAGGGGGGATCCATGGAGATGGAGAGAGAAGTGAGTATGAGGTTTGGAGATGCTGGAGGATGTTTTGTGGGTTCCCTCCAAAAGTAATTTAGCAAAATTTTACTTACCGCCCAAATATTGGTGAAAAATGAATAAAAATTTAAAAATATTTAGCAACATTATATTATATTGCTATAGATAAAAATTATTAGCAACGACATAATTTGTTGTTCATTTTAGTTATGTTGTTGTTAGAAAAATATAAATAATTTAACAACGACATCATCATTGTCAATCTAATTTTTGGTCTTTGGTAACGGAGTAATAGCAACGACTAAAGATTTTGTTGCTGAAATTTATATTTAGTAACGACAAAAAATGTGTTGCATAAAAGGTTTATTAACAACGAAAATTTTGCGTTGCTAAAAAATCGTTGCTTTATGGAGTATTTCTTGTAGTGGGATGAGACTAGATAACCTTCATGTGTTGTTTTATAGCTTGTTTATATTACAACGAACTACGTCTGGTTAGGCTCCTTATTGGTGCTCTATACTTGTTCATACAGCTGGTAAGTATTCGCGTACCTAGTCCTATGTAGTTCGGGACTGGGGCGTGACAAATGGTCTGCTCCCGACGGAGGTTCGCTTGAATGCGCTGAGGCATGGAACGCCATAGCGTATTGAGGCGTGCGACCGCATTGACGCTCGGACTAGCAATAGGATGATGCGGCCGAGATATAGAAGACATAATTTATGGAACGGTGAAATTTTTTGTAGGCAAGAGAGAATATGAGTGTTCTAAGCTAATCTAGCAAATTCAGTTGGGCTATTGAAAGCCTTTATAACCTTAGTTCAATTATCGATAAAGAGAATTGTTTCGTATACTCTGTTTCGTCCGCTGCTAATATCAAATCAAAGATAACCATTTGAGAACTTGTCAACTTTTCTTATACGAGTGCAACTCCAGACTCGTACGACGGCACGTCCCTACGATGAGGAACGATTCGGATAAATCAATGCGAGAACGAGCAATTTTCTGGGTCGGGACGTGAAAAGTGGTATCAGAGCTCTAGGTTCAATTTCCATAGGATGCTTGCTTCGTTTCAATTCCACCATAATCAAATCACTCTTGACTCTACTCGATGCCACACTGGATGTTCCATACAATAAGTCTAATATAAATCGTGTAATTTTGTCGCGGGTGTTTGGAAATTACATGATTTTTACGGAAAAAGTCGTAAAATATTTATTGCATTGCGTTGTAATGAACGTAAAAATTTGTATCAAATGTGTTGAACGGATTCGAGTATTGACTTTGAATATCAGAAGTAAAACATTGCAGGAGATGCAACAGGAGACCAAATTAGAATGTTGCACGAGATGCAACGGAGGAGACTGAATTAAAACGTTGCATGAGATGCAACGGATGGGACTGAATTAAAATATTGCACGTGATGCAACGGAGGGAACCAAAA
>JANAVB010043124.1:0-43280 GCA_029216955.1 Iris pallida | reverse complement strand
ATTCTAAAAAACAAATTTGAGACACCCTCTTACCAAAACCCATCATAGAACATCAAAACTACTACCAATTTAAACCGACATGTACGAAGAAGAGTACAAAGAAAAACCCAATTCCCATTTCACACAAAAACCCCAAAGGAACACTACAACCTCGATTCACACAAAACCCACAAAAAAGAACCAAGATGTCAAACCCTAAATCTTGTCGAATTCACTCATATTTCCTTCAACATACACCAAAGTAATCTCAGTTCCAACAACAGCAAAAAAATCCAACTTTTATACATAACCCACAAACCAAAACCCATCATAGAACATCAAATTGAGACCCAATTCCCCACTTCAACCAGAAGCCTTACAAAACAACACACACCAATTTCCCACAAAAAAACCCACAACTGATCCAAATTTCCACAGAAATCCCTCAAAAGAACACCATTAGCAACCTAAATCCCAACAAATAACTCAAATTTGAGGCAAAACCCCACCTCTAGAACAGTAAAAGAGCTAACTTTATACAGATAGCCTACAGAAAAAAGAAAGGAAGGAGCTTTATTTACCAGCAGAAACGAGCTCTCTCTCTCTCTCCTCTCTCTCTCTCTCTCTCTCTCTCTGTAGCTCCGATGAGAGAGAAAGTGCAACAAAAAAATGAGAGTTGAAGGGATTTTTTTTGCTGCATATAAAGGACATGTAAGAGGAGAGTTTTAGAATTTCCAATTTCACGCGGATCCCGAACCGCCCGGTTATCGAATGGACGGTCCTGATCTAACAGGTGTCTCCAGCTTGCGTCCGTTGATCTTGCGACTCGTGGACGGAGACTGGAGTCCTGCGGTCAACACCCGCGTTTGGCACGTGTGGATGATCTCTGGGAAGCGGCTGGCGACACGTGCGGAGTGCTGAAAGGATTGGATTGGCGAGAGATCCAATCATTAGTCATAGGAATGAATGAATACATAGGAATATTGAGGAAGTACATTTGTAAAGAGAATGTTTTGCTAAATTAGATTTTTTTTTAACTTAATCATTTGCCAAATTAAAGTTTAATAGAATATGCCATGTAAAGATGTAAATACATTTTGAAATTGTCAATACAATTTTAAGAACACATCCATCCCAATAAAAAAAAAAGATAATAAGGTCAATAAAAAATTGTCAATACAATTTTAAGAACACATCCATTCCAATTAAAAAAAAAAAACTAAGGTCAATAAAAGAGAAAACAACAATCCAAACATAATTAGCTATGAATGAGGATTGAAAAGCCTTTTCCACCTTTGGTGCATTATTATGAACCTAAACACTTCAAATTTTGATAGATAACAGGACAAACAGAAATATATTTTAAAAAAGTAAAATAAATAAATATAAGCTTGCTAATATTTTAAAATCACCATGGTTGCACAAAATACCTACAACACAAATGTCGTAGCATCTCTAACTCATTCAAGGCAAGAAAGGTGGGGAACAAATGAGAATAATTTTTTTTTTTGATGAATTATGAAAAAAAATTGAACTAAAAATATCCCACACAGTTATTTGTTTTCGAAAGAGAAATTCTATATGCACTTCAAAAATTGTTTAGGACAACCTAATTTATTTTTTATGTTTCTTTACAAGTTTGTCACTATTGACAGTCCTAATTGAAACTCAAGATTGATAGAATAGCAAATTAGTTCAATCCCATATACTCAAATTTTTTTGCTTGAGGGCAACCTAAATTCTCGCTGACACAATTGTCAACAAAGTTCATAGTACTACCATAATATAGGACTGTCAACAAATTGACAGTACTATAAGAGTTTAGACTGTCAACAAATTGACAGTCATATAAAATATTAGACTGTCAACAAAGTTGATAGTCTAATTGAAACTCACTGTCAGTATATTAATGTCACGCCCCGACCCGGAATCACCCGAATCATCGTCCTCGCAGGGGGCGTGATGCCGCACGAGCCTGGAGTTGCGCTCGTGCAAGGCAAGCTGACAAGTTCTCAAACAGTTATCTTTTGATTCGATATTAACAACGATAGAAAAAACAGAGTATACGAAACAATTCTCTTTATTGATATCCGAAACTGAGATTACAATGGCTTTCGATAGCCTAACAATATATGCCAGATTGGCTACAACACTCAGGTTCTCTCTTGCCCACAAAGGATTTCACCGTTTCATACATCATGCCTTCTATATCTCGGCCGCATCAATCCAGCTGTGTAGTCCGAGCGTCAATGCGATAGCACGCTTCAATGCGCTTCGGCATTCCAAGCCTTAACGCGTTCAAGCAACGCTTCGCCGCGAGCAATCCATTTCCTGTACCCTGTATGAAGCTGGTGGGGGATCAGTACGTTCGTCCTCGCATGTACTGAAGCAAAGATCATCTTTTCAAACCGACATTTTAATCTTTATGTTGAATCATGCAACTTAGCTTATGATCTTGCTATGTTCTCCTTAGGGTCAATTTTATGGCATATTCGAAAGCGTAAAGCATGTTATCATAGCAGCATGTTATCGAATTGAATAGGCAAGCAAACAAGCAATCTCGTGTTTGATTCGTGGTGCGACTTACCAAGTCGACGCACTCGCCCTTGCACCGACGCAAGGTGAATACGCCGCATTCCTTCCCTGTCATGTTATATGTGCATCTCTAAGCAGGATCTCTATGCGGGACGCATACGCGCCTACACTTTCAACCCATCGTTCCTTAACTATATGAAGGTCGTGGGCGTATCCGCGCCAGAATGGACTAAAGGAGTTTCTCTTTTATTTTTCCTTACTTTCTTTTCTCTCCTTCTTTTCTCACTCGTGTTTGGGTAGCCCGGCGTTTCACGGGTTGGGTTGCTATCCCAACAACCGAAACTTACCGCGTGCCTACCATCATTTGCGGCTTCTCACATGTACGACCGAGTGCTAATCGGACTTCGCAGATGTGCGCCTATCAAAGATTATCATCCCTCCTAGGCCGAACGGTCCCGGTGCCCCGGTGCGCCCGTTCGGAGGGAACGTTCCGTGCACGGAAAATATCATCACAATTATCTCAAGTCCATTCCATTCGACCATGCAACGCACTATCATTCAAACAACCAAGCATAGCCTTGAGTCCAAGACTCAGACTTTATCATCTCATATTTTTTCCGTTAACTTTCTATGTTCTCACATTTCATACTTCGTTTCAATGATTCAATGGCATCGTGCCTCAACTCAATGCTCGTCAACCGAACGACCCGAAGGTCTCGAACACCTTTCGAGGCACCATGTCATATCCGACAGTTCCGCCACATTCATGCCACAACTGTATTCTCTCTCAACGAAGCCATCTTTTATTATCCCGTGCACGTAGGCACGTTTCGACCGTATTTCTCGGTTCTATAACTTAGCATTCAATGTTCGGGGCTTGCGCGCTAGGGCGCTCGCCTATTGTCTTTCAATGTTCTAGCCGTCTAACTCGTGTAGCAAAGGCACGGTATGGTTCATGCACTAAGGCACTTGTCGATTACAGTTATCCCATGTTCTTGCGACTTGCGCACCTAGACGCTCGCCTTAGCGATATCCAATGTCCCATAGCGACTCGTGCATATTGATGCACGTTTTATTTCAATTGTTCTAACTTAGTGTTCGACTCACACTATGATTTATCTCCGATCGGACCACGCCCACGGCGTTGATAGGTTAACTCAGCATACAATGATATATTTGACTTATCGAATGAAGGAGTAAAAAAAAGTCAATCCTCCCACCTTGAGTCGATATGCCTTCGTCGTTTCGCCGAACCGATGCTGCTCGATTCCCTAACTTTGTTGCACGACCACTCTCCTGACTTAGCCATTCGAGCACTTCATGCTTTGTTGAGTTATACGACCAATTTGCCTTAGTATGTCCAAGTCTTAGCCCGTCGTAAGGCGACGATTTGATTTCGCGGACCCCTTACTAAATATTGCAAAAGATCGACCTCTAATATTTTTCGTCAAAGTATAACCTGCACACGAAACCAACTAAAATCAATACTTGCATCGATTTGGACTTGCGCCTTGGTCAATTCGATTTCTTAGAATCTTCGAGCCGATTCAACGCACTCATCCTTCGGGGCAACGCGGCGCTTCGCATCGATTCAACTCGATGCATTCTTTCGGGGCAAGGCAACTCTTCGTATCAACTTAGTTTGATGCGTTGCTCGGGACAACTTAACTCTCGTATCGTTTTGCATCGATACATTATCGGGTCAACGAAACTCTTCGAGTCAACGATTCAGCATAATGCACCGTGCGGAGCGGGACATTACAGAATATACCACTCAAAATAAGGTTCGTCCCGAACCGAAACCAGTACTAAATTTCCAAGGGTTTCATTAGATCGTTCCACGATCTCGTCTCACTATCGTTTGGATCGTACAACTTAGTTTGGAATCATACACATATTTTAGGCGTCCCACCAATATATGCATTTCGACCAAGCTCAGTTGTAAGATATCGGAACAATGCAAACATGTAACTTCTCATTCTCTATTACTTGCCATCTCGTATTCTTGATCGGACTTGGCTCTATTACTTGTTCTCGCAAATCTAGCGCACATGCATATTGATACATACGCGATTCGCCAACAAAAGTCAAGGTACACGACAACGGCGTCACTATCCAACGATTTCTGATGTTTCATTTCGTATCCTATCTCGACATGATTCTTTTTGTTGACTTGCAAAAGCATCAACTTTCAGGACTACGTCCGCTAGGTTACTTACCTAGGCACCGTGCTCAAATTCTTCCGACGCAAGTTTAAATTGACATTGCACAAAGGCCACAATCTATCCGACTCAATAGTTTACATCAAGGCGACGGTGCTCAAGACAACGATCGCCTTGACACGAGGGTCTTTACGATACGTCTTACATTCGATTCCTAACGAGTAGGAATTTACTAGCCAAATTCCCAACTTACCCGTCTCGCAACATCGAATATAGGTTCGATTCACGCAAGCTCAATTGCGAGGTGAATCCGAATTTAACGGTACTACTCGTACGTCATTTCTTTATCGTTCCCTCTCGTGCATAGCACGATTCTCGTAAACGCTTATTCGAATCACCAAGTTCGTTGGTGAATTTTCTAGTTTGTTCGTCGACCAACATAACCATTCAAATATTCATCCGACGAATACTCAAATCTAACTATACCATTCTCAATCGAAAGTTGTTCCAACAATTCTCGATCGCCTAGACTTATCATCAACATGCACCATATTGTATTTGTTATCGATGCAATCTCATATGCGATATCGCATGGGTCATCTTACGGTCTGCAGCATTCAATTCGATTTGGCGGTCAAGTCTTCTAGGGTCAGCTGCCCCGAAGCTACGCTCGATAATTGTGGATCATCACCGAAGGACAGTTTACTACGAACCATGCTATATCTTATTTCGGAGCCAAATTATGTTCCGACAATTCTATGCGACTACCCAATTTCGGACAAAACCGTTTCAATCGACGCAACTGATGCGCAACTATCCTCCGAGTCAAGTCATGCATACCGTCGATGATTCCGCAATAGCAATTTACGAAACATCTACTCGCATCGAGTTCGAGTCTATCTTATTTGCGGGTCGACACACGAGATGCTATACGCATCGAGCAATCGTCGATGACTTATAGTCTCGTCTTTGATCAATCACAAAATTTACGATCAACCAAGTTCGTTCATTCTTGTCATGCCCCAGAACCAGAATACTGGAGAGCGGGGGAATGACTCAGCCAGCTACGTATTATGGGTAGATGAATACCGTATAATACGATCAATGCTGTCTAACCAGACGAGGGGGTACATACTACATGAAAGTCTTACTATGGTCACTTCCCATCTATTGTCTCAATCATTCAAACAAGAAGCAAAAATAGAGAATATGTAAGATAAAGCAGTAAGGCGTCCCAAACGCTTAGTCAAAATGTTCTTGAGATCTGGCTTTACAAAACATAGCCAGATGGTATAGTAATATATACACAATTATTATCAGCTGCAGTCTGACTTAATTACAATTATGTAAAAGTAAGTGCAAGACAATCCGACTAACATATCGGTGCCAAACGGCTAAGTATAAAGTAAATAACAAAACGAGCGGTAGAGTAAGGAACCCACTCGAGTCCTCCTGCGATCATCCCTCTAGTGTTGACCATCTTGGAGGTAGAAGTAAGCTGGATCCTCGAGGACTGGCTCTAAATCTGGCCATGCAAAACCAGAGAGGTTAGACCTCTAATAGCAAGTACCGCAAGGGAGCACGATATGAGGAATGAAGCCAGTAATAAGAGAATATGATAATAGATCTCTGCTATCTACTAGGACTCACACAACATCACGACACTTCGAACCAACCTCCCAACCAAACAAGGACATAAGTTGGCCCGTCATGTCCTGACATTCTGATCACCTCAGTTAAGTAACAGAGTAAGTACAGTACACAAACAAATCAATTTAAATGGACAGGCAACTACTACGGCTTGCTATTGTGAGTTCCAAGTTATCCTGGAATTATGCAATAAAGATTCCTCAGTTCTTACTATGTGCGAGCAAGGCTAGTCTATCAAGTCAATCAATTGCGCCAATCATGAATTAGACGAGTCCCAGCGGGACGCCCGTCATCAATATACAATATACAATAATAATATAAGCAGATACCGCTCCCTGCCCGTGTGGCAGGTTTACAGTATCTGTAGGAACCATCCAGCCTATCGGGCACTACTAGTCCCAAGAGGGCTGCCATGTAAGAACTCGGGAATCCATTCTCTCTATGCCATCATTATTTTATTTGACTTAATAGTCTGTTGAGTGAAGTTCCATGCCGTGGATCATGGTCATTCAGAATGAGTACTTCCGTACCAAGTACGATATGCCCGACTCTACAACAATACCCGTGCGGTTAGGTTGTAGGTCTTACATAGCGTAATGCAGCAATTAAAACTAACCACGGAATAATGATGCCTTGACCATAAAGTACACATGCTGTTTTGTAGAAAAATAAATAAATTGAAGCCTGTACATGCCTGTATGTCAATATTCGGGATCGGCTAATCGATTACAATAGTTCATTACATGAACGTGTCTCATTCATTTAATTCAATAAGACGACTAGCTAGTCTCTTAGTTCCAACTAGGAACGCATGATCAATTTTAGTCAAGATAACCATCGTCATCAATGGTGACAAGGCATGAAAGTCAATTAGTATTAAATGGGGTCGAGTCTATAACTCTCAGGGTTAAGTTCCAGCCTTACTGGGTATCCATAAACCAGTCAAGACACAAGGCACGTTCTACACAACCATATGTATCAAAATATTAACATGCTAAGATTATCGAGTTCATAAAAAGGCGTAAGGATATAATAGAAGAATTATCATGCCACCATTAAATGAATAAATTATAGAAAAAATAGAAACACCCAAGTCAGGAAGTCACGCCAACAAGTCTATGCTAAGGCCAACAAGTCACGCCAACAAGTCTATGCTAAGGCCAACAAGTCACGCCAAGTCTAATAGGTAGGAGTGAGCGTATGAACAGCATGAGCGTGAAAAGTGGTTCACATTGGCACGCACAGCGTGAGCGTGAAGGGTAATTCACGCACTCATAACGTGAGCGTGAAAAGTAACTCACGCACGCACAGCATGAGCGTGATAAGAAATCTACGCACGCACGTAAAGACGTGAGCGTGATAAGTAATTCACGTGCGCACGCACAGCGTGAGCGTAACTCAAATGTCACGCTAGCACGTAAAGACATGAGCGTAACTCAAAATTCACGCTAACACGTAAAGATGTGTGCGTGACTAAAAATTCACGCTAACACGTAAAGACGTGTGCGTGACTAAAAATTCACGCTAACACGTAAAGACGTGTGCGTGACTAAATCTTCTGAACTCCAATCTTATGGAGCCTTCGTTCCAAGCCAGAAATGAGGTTCCCATGGTTCAGAATGGTGTAGAATGAGGAGCTCCACCACACAAACCATCTACTTTCGAAAACACGCCAGTTTAGTAGATCAAAAACCCATGAACAACCGAGAATACAACAACTTGGATCTAGAAGAAACAAGCCAAAGAAATCAAAAATGCTAAGTACTAATCTCTCTTAGAATCACAAGAGGAAGACAAATAAACCATAAAAATGGGTGAAGGAGAAGCAAGATGTACTTGCCTTCTCCTGGTAGGTGGAAGAGAGTGATGAGGAGGAAGAAGAAGTAATGGTGGAGGAAAGTTATGAAGAGAGAGAAGGAGATGGGGGCTTTAAATGGAAGGGGTGGTGGTAGGTAGGGGTTTATTGGGTCGGGTTTATTCGGATCCATCCAAGGCCAACCCGAAAGCAAATCAGAGAGGTTAAAAGCAGAAAATAAAATACAGAAATAAAATACAGGAATAAAATTGCAGGAAATAAAAATGCAGATAATTAATTAACATGAAATTAGAGGAATTTTAAATACAGGATGATACATGATAAATATTAAATAAATATATAAATGAGTTGTACATGTATAAAAATACGCATTCTGGGAACGGGGAGTGACATCTCTACCCACCTTAGAAAAATTTTGTCCTCGGAATTTCAAATCCAAGCAGGTAGAAATATCGGAGCTAAACTAATACAAGCAATTCTAGTGAGCAAGCAATCATTTTTACCATATCAAAAGCAAGTACTATATATGTAAATTCATCAATCCACGATATCAAGTAGCTCTACCCATAAGGTGATAAGCATGAAGAATCAGGACAATCAAGGTATACTGAAAGAGATATACCTTGTGAGTCAAATAGGTGTGGATACCGTGATCGGATATCATCCTCACGTTCCCACGTTGACTCTCCCAAGGAGTGATGACCCCAAGCAACACGGACAAGACTAATTGTTCGGTTCTTAAGTATCTTCTCTCTTCGGTCCAAAATGGACGCAGGCTGTTCCTCGTAAGACAGGTTGGTACCAACAACCAGCTCAGAATGATCGAGGATATTGAGGAGGTGGTGGTAGTAGTGGGCTGACTAATCTCTCAATACCCTCCTGTAAAATATCGGTCTGCTCCCTCTGAGCGTCCAATAGAATCTGAGTCTGGGCTCTCTGGCCTCCAACAGCCCATGGACTAGCTCATGCATCTGGGTGCCCCCATAGAACTAATAGAGTGTCGTAAAGAAGCCCTAGTGACAGGTGGCACATGGGTATCAGTGTGCTCGGGGTCTACCATAGGTGGGGTAGATGATCCTCTCCCGGAAGGGGATATACTCGGAGTGCGGGCCCGCAGTCGATGCTCCTTTCTCCCTTTAGCCATTTTCTGAAATGGAAGGAGAAGAAACATCAGTGACTCGTAGGTGTATAGTATTTTAGCAATATAAAGACAGAGATAAAATGCAGTTATCATAACGGTCCTATGCTGTGATGAGTTCCTAAGGACCTGTATGGGCCACCACAAAAACATGTCACGCCCCGCTCCCGAATAATCGGGTACGGGTCGATACATGCCCGGCCTACACTGTCGTTGACAGCGGTAGTGAGCCGCCTAATCATCAATAGTAAGAACTATCTCATCGCAGCATCTAATCTCGGAATCTACAGCAACTATCACAGCAATTCACTATTTAGCAGTTATTACAGCCTTTACATGAATGACCGGGTACAAAGCCGGTAACGTAAAAGTAAGGCTAACACTAGGCCTGCTATATCCACACAAAGTAAGAACATCCTATACATTAATCTATCTACATCCCGGGAATATAATCCCGTCCCTCTGTAGCATCAGGAGTGTGCTCCACTGCTGGGCCATCCATCTGTAGTGCATAGTCATCTAGAGGATCACCTGTAATCAACAATCCAGTCAGGATGGAGCAAAGCACGATATACTCAATATAACTCACCATGGAAGATCAATGGAACGGTGCAATATAACAGATAGAACTGAACAGAGAAACAATAGAATATAAATATGAATATGCACTAACTATATGTGTACATGTGCAATTTAGACGTTATCAACATGTGGGGACTAATATAATCAGGCATATAAATATATATGCTATCAGTCACGAATAATCAGGCATGTCTAATGACAATGCTATCAGTCACGCAATAATCAGGCATGTCTGATGACAATGCTATCAGTCACGCACGAAATAGACTCAGGCATACAGAGTATGCTATCAGGCAATGTTTGTCCAATATTAGCCCGTCACATGTTTCTAGAACGTCCCCCACCCGACACGAAATAATGCAATCAATCGAGCAAGAATAGTAAAATAAGTGACAAGAGACAATGTGAGTGCAATGCATGCAATGATGGTAATACTGAGTACATGTACTTGCATGTTTTTCGGGGTTTTGTCCAAGTCTTCTAGATCACCTAAATATGGAACATAGAATTAGAGTGTTTCTAATTAATTCCTCAATCTTACTAGTGCTTCCAAACTATCTATATTATTGATAACACATCATATTGACCCTATCACCTGGCCCATAACACTTGATGAAACCTGCCATATATCTATTATTCCTAACAATTTGCTTAACCTAAAATCTACTACCAACCACTACACAAGTCTGGTACTTCTCAGAGTCAAACCCATACTTAAATGTTAGCTTAACCCAATGGCCCAAAATTGTAACAGTAATCCGACCCAACTGAGCCACAAGCCCGGCCCATGCCATGGCTAACCACATACAAATTTAATTAACTCAACTAACCCAGATCAGTTTAAAACCTACTGGAGTCCAACGGTCGACAACTGCAATTATAACAGTTCTTAAGAATTTCAAATAGCTAACACTAGGAACCAGTCTCCTGCATACTCGTGTCCCATGGATACAAACGTGTCCAAGCTGATCTCCTCTTAGTGCAAGACACAAGGATAGTGTCCTCATAATTTGTATCAGTGTCCGATACAATATAGGACGACACAGATACGGAAACCAATAGTTATACTCGAGCCCAAGAAGTCAGAGAATGTCAAGAATTGTACCTGTGCTTCGGAATAGGTTGTTCGTGTCAATAGGAGTCGACACAGCAGCTCTGCGTGTCCAGTGGCTCACCGATTGTCCTCCTGGACATTTCGTCGAGCAAGTCATGTGCGGAAACAGAGAAAACAATTGTAAGTTTGATTTGAATATTTTCCACTCCAAATTTGGAGAAATACAATCAGAAACTCACCAATTGGTTCCTCCCAACAGTAAACAACCGAAATCTCAGAGAATCAAAAGAATCGATTACTCAAAACTGCCAATATTTGGACCGATCAAGAACGTTCTCAAAAAGAAATTCAATACGAATTTATTGCCCGGAGACGTACCTAATTGAAGAATCAATCACGAATTTAGAGTGGCGATCGATCAGCTCACTGTCCACGACGCTTGGCCGTTGTCGACACCCCGTCTTCTTCACAGAGTCGTGATCCGGAGCTTAATCGCCATGGCCAGCTCCCTCGTCGTCGAAGAAACGAACAGAACGGGATACTACAGAAGCGCTTCACCGTCCTCACTGCACAGCATTGGCTCGAGGCTCCACCTCCATGGCAGCCTTGGCTAGAGCTCGTCGAGAAGAAGAGGGTGGCAATGGAATCCACTGAGCAGAGAGACAGGGCTTCGCCACAATGGTTGATGAAGAATTAGAAGGGCTTGGGGTCCTATTTATAGGTGGCCGGCGGTCAGGCGGTTGACCGGGCACCTGACCGGCCGTTGGACGGGCAGTGGTAGTTATGATCCAACGGCGGAGAGGGGTCGGGTTAGTTAGGGATCGACGGTGGAGATGAGAGGGTTAGTTAGGCGGTTGGGAGGAACTTTTTAGAGAAGCCTAGAAATCTTGAAGTCGTCGTCGTCGCCGCGGTTCCGCTGTCGTCGTCGTCGTCCTTCCGCTGGGGAGGGAAGAATTTGAATTGTTGGGAAACAACTGAGAAGTTGTGTTCTCCAACGGTTATATAGACTATTGGGTTTGGGTTAATGGATCCGGGTCCATTGTGGACCCGTGTACCCGTGCCCGCGCCCCATTAATCAACAGGCCGGGCCGGCTTGTTCAAAGGTTGGTTTAACTAAATTGGGCTGAAAAATGGTTTAGTTGGAAGGAGATATAATAATTATTGGGTCAGCTGGCCCATCTAGAAATTTAGGAAATTAATGGAAAAATAGGATTAGGCTAAGGTTAAAGGAAATTAACCTTTTTGAAAATAAACGAAATTAGGAATTAACAGAATATTTGAGAAGGGTTTAAAATTAGAATATTCAAAACACAATCTAGGAATTAATCGAGAAAAGAAATATGGAATATTTATTTATGAACAGTGGAGTTACAGAACCCTCACCTGATGGTACCCTGAACGAAGATCTATCTTGGAGAAAACTCTAGCTTTGCTCAACTGATCAAATAAGTCGTCGATCCTGGGTAATGGGTACTTGTTCTTCACTGTTGCCGCGTTAAGCTTCCTGTAGTCAATGCACAATCTGGATGACCCATCCTTCTTTTCCACAAGTACCACTGGTGCTGCCCATGGTGACACGCTAGCTTGGATGAGCTTCTTCTCCTTCAGTTTCTCTATATGCTGATATACCTTGGCCTGCTCTGAATCCGCCATTCTGTAAACTCGATCTGATATCGGTTTAGTTCTAGGTGTCAATTCTATACTGAACTCAATATCTCTAATCGGTGGTGTAGAAGCATGGAATTTCACAACCAGAAAGCCCATGCGCCAGACACTACATGCCCCGGAACTCAGACGAAGAACTTCACAGCAAAGTCAATAACTATAGACATTTGAAGAAGGACTTTTTATTTATATATAAAAGTCTATTACATGTCTAGAAAAGGCTGTACAAAGGAGAATTTCTACAAAGGAAAGAGCCTAAGACTACAGCCAGCGGCCATCATGCGCCTTCAGATAAGGGCAGCGGCCACCATGCGTCTCCAGATAGGCGCAGCATCACTATGCGCCACCAGTAAGGCGCAGCAGATATCATGCGCCTCAATCCAGGCGCATCCCATCATCTCTCCAGCAGCTCAGTTATGTGCATCCCTTCAGCCAAATTCTTCCAGCCAGGCTCACCTGGCCGAGCAGAGCCCAGTTATGTGCCGCTCTTCCAACCAGGCTCGCCCGATAAATGCTTCGACACAAAGTATTTAACCCTCTGGCTGGAACCAAGGAAGAGAAGAGCACCGCAAACGCTGTGGCCAGGGGAGGCTTCGAAAGAGCCTCCAAAGCCGAAGGAAGACCGTGATCGAAACCACGGCTAAAGGAGCAGCTTTCGACACGATCAAAGTGGGGAAACCCCACTTTGCAGGAAGAAAGAGCCTTGCACCGCCATTTCGATCTACGGCTCTTCCGGAATAACGGAGACGAGGCTCGAGCATCCCTATCTTTGGATGCAACAGGCACCTTCCGCCTGCCTTAGAAGCCCTCGACTCCGACTTTTGGATGTAACAGTCACCTTCAAGTGCATCAAAGACAACGCAGCGTCTCATCTTCACCCTCGGAAGCACTTCGTCAGCAGAAAGCACCCGTATGTTCAAGTTCATATTGGAAGTACGTGAGGGAATGAGAAGCAAATCTTCTCTCCATGCCACTATTTATAGGCCGGGCAGATCAAACCCACGTGCCAAGTGGATGGCCCTCCGAATTCCGTGCAATGAATTTACATTAAATGGATGAACCGGACGCCTCGAATTCAGCCAAACGGCTATTTATAGCACTCGAAGAGCGAGACAGCCGCATAATTAAAAGACATGTCCGATGCGCCAGCCAGACAGCGCATCACACGGACGCGCCCTTCGGCATCAGGCGCATCACACAGACGCGCCCTACAGTACTCGGCGCATTATAGAGGGTGCGCCCCCACACATCTCCATACCGAGTGGAACGCCAACCGACGCGCCCACTCAGCTGTCCATCGAACGTCACCAACATTAAATGCTGAACTGACAGAGTTGGCAGCACGCCTCCCAAAGTCTGAACAGTTGACAGCTTTTCAGAAAATGAAGCGTCGGCAACGTCAGCATCATCATGACTTTGTTTCGACGGCTACTGCCACGTGGCCACTCCACCATCAGCATGTGCCTCTACGGCCATGCGCCCAAATCAGTATGCGCCTCAAAAGCCATGCGCCTCAGACTGCTCTCTGATCCCGAAAGACAGAAGGAAAGTCGCCTGCATGCGCCTCAAAAGCCATACGCCCCAAATGGTTTGTAACTCCTAAAGGTTATGAGCCGCAGCCTCCTCCTGCGCCCAATCCAAGGCGCAGCCCACCAGATCATTCCTCTCCACCAAATCCGAGATCTTCGAGCCATGAGTCGACGACACGTGTCCTTTGACTCAACTCATCCAAGATTTCAGCAACGGAAAGATCTTCTCTCTGCTACGTGCCGGCTCACAACAGCAGTATGAAGAGTTCTCCCCCTCGATCAGGGCGTAGCATCCATGCGCCTCCATCAGCAACCTCCACGTGGCGTCCCCACACCGGCGCATCCTACATGCGCGCATGAGCAGCCAGCCTGCAAAACTATAAATAGAAGGATCATCTCCTTCACACACACACAGAGACTCAGAACATAGAGACAACACACAAGACTGAATCACCAGAGAGGCAGTTCTAGACATTCAACGTCTTCCTCCTCTCAGCAAGCTCCAGCACCCAGAGCAATCAACACCTTCAGAGAACCGATAACCGTCGTCAGCCGGTCAACGGAGTCAACGCATTACCACTCGCTCCATTGGCACTAAGGACCCAGCTTAAACAAAAGTGTACTCCTAGGACTACATCTAAGTCCTATATTGTATCACTGTTCTGTTTGTATTAAGATTTCAATCAAAACAATTTTAATGGCAAACAAGCTAGCGACTCTGCTGGGGACCTCTTTCTCCTCTACCGAGAAAGTCGTGTCATAGGCCGACGACGTGATGGTGGGCTCCTCCCACAAGACGCTGGTAGTGCGCCTCAATCAACAGGCGTACGAGGAGTTCATTTCTGAAGGAAGTGCGAGTCCTTCGAAGTGGCTGTCGAAGCCGAAGAAGACCCGCACAGTCTGGGTGCGCAAAGTCGACGCCTCGGGCACCACCGTTGAAGGGGATGCGCCCGTCCAGCCTTCCCTTCCTGCTGACGTCCTCAGCAGTCAAGGTGCGCCCGCTGATGCAGCGCTTCTCTCGGGGAAGCGTGCGGCTGACCACGTTCCCCAGCCATCTTCCTCTCAGGCGAGGAAGATACGTCGACGGAGCAGGGGCGCAGCCAATGCCCCGCGCATTACTTCTGATGCGCCACAACGAGCCTCTGTCTTCGACAGACTCACTCGCTGTAACGGCGAGGAGAATTTGGATGCTGAGTACTATGCGCCCCAGCGGGCTGGTACGAAGAAATCCAAGGCGGCACGGGCCATGCGCCACAAACGTGCTATGCCAGCAGCCGGCCAGAGGCACGCGCTTACAATCACGCGCGCTGCCGATGGCAAGCTGTACAAGGTTGACTCAAGTGCTCCCGCACCGACAACGAGTCGACCTTCAAAGTCCTCATCTCACTTGGACGCATTCACTGCGTGCACAACCAAGCCGAGAGAGGCAAACTCAGTGGTCTTGAACTCCCGTGCCTCCTCTGGTTGTGCGTTTGAGGTCCGTTCAAGTCACTTCAAATGCTGTGGTTCCCCCACTACTGATCGTGATGCCTGCTTGGTATTAGATCAGGGGGCGCAGCACTCACCCGACCACCCCGGCGCTTGGCTCTGCCATGCGCCTGAGAGGGGTGTGAGGGTAGCACTCTCCTCCAACGACTTGCGCAACGTAATCACTCACAAGCGCCGGTCAGGAGAGTTGACCAACAAGCACGATGCGCCTCTCACGGGGCACACTTGTGCAGTGGTCACCATCAACTGCTCTTGCAAGACGGCAGTACCGCCAAAGCAGTCGGTCTTCCAACGGCTACAATCATCGACACCCCTCCGACATCGCCTTGGGACGAAGGTGTCAGCAGAAGAGGAACTAAAGATTGCGTCATGCAACGTGATCTCCAATTCCTCATCTGTCCGGAAGATGACTGCCAATTCCTCGTCTTCATCCAAAAGCCAGTCGAGGAAAACCAAGGCAGCTGTCACGACCTCTGGAGTGTTCGAAGGCACTCGGTCGAGGAAGAAGTCCTTGGAGGAAGCTGGGGGTAGCCAGACCCTTGTCGAGCCTCCTTCCGAAGACGAAGATGTCCAAAGCACAGCTGCGGCGGATCTTCATCAAGGCGAAGATGGCCTCCCTGAAGCCCCTCAAAATGACGATGTCCTCCAGGACACCGCCGGGGGTAGTGCTGAAAATGAAGAGGCCCTTCAAGACAGAGCTGAGGGCAGTCAGGCCCTTGCAGATGCGCCTGTCGAAGACGAACTCCAGAATGTGGCTGGGGGTGGCCAAACACCAGGAGAAGTAACTCCCCCACATGAGAGCGAGGCTGAGAGCGAAGCCTCAACTAATCCATCCACTTCCGGCCGTGTCATGACAGTATACATGACCGGGGGTGATCTTGAGGCTGATGCGCCGCCACAGGACATTGTCCAGCGCATAGACTCGCTAGAGGGAGGACTCAAAACCCTCTCTGCCTCAATGCAAGCACTGACTCAAGCAGTGTTTGAGATGCGGTCGGCCTTGATCAGGACACCTTCAAATGGTCCCGACCCAGGAGCCAATGGAGAGTCGAGTGTGCCCCTCCAGCGGACACCCTCAGACACAGAAGCACCCCGGACATCGGAGCCCTCAAACGCTCCACTCCAGGTAGTACCTCCTTCTCCGGCTCCTAGCTCCACGGAGGACGTGGTCGAAATGATCAAAGATCTGCGGGAGCGCTTCGAGTCCAAGAACAGGCAGGAGGAACGCCAGAAGATGGGCATTCCCCAGCCTTATCCCCTTGAGTGGAACAAGGTGGTTTATCCCCCAAAGTATAAACCACAAACACTCACGCCGTACGACGGAAAGGACTCTCCACGACGGTACCTGACGTACTTCCAGTCGCAGACAGGGCATCTTTCGAAGGAGGACGCACTCCTCACCAGCATCTTTGTTGGGGCCCTGAAAGGGGTGGCGTATGACTGGTACTGCAGCCTCCCCGATAATTCCATATCGTCCTTTGACGACCTGACACGCCTCTTCCTCGACCGCTTCTACGACGGTGGAAAGGACATGACGATGGCGTCTCTCATTGAGATACGCCAGAAGGACAAGGAAACGGTTCGGGCATTCATCGAACGCTTCCGTCAGGCCTGCTTCAGGTTACCTCCAGGCATGCCAGAACATGCGCTTCTCTCTGCTTGCAGTATGAACATGCTGCCTGCAGTAAAGCTCTGGCTTAACTCTACTCCCCCTCCCGACTGGAGCTCCCTAATCATTGAAGCTGAAGCTGCAGAGAAGAAGGCGGCCAATGCACGTCTTCTGGGTGTTAGCTTCCCCGCCTTTGACGATAAGGGGAAAAAGTCCGCAACCAACAACTCCGGACGAGAAACAAAGGGGAAACAGGCATTGACTGTTAATGCTTCGAAGGGCGTATCTGTGCCTACTCAAAAGCCTCCACTGGCACCAAGATCCAAGGAGGTTTATTCATTCAATGATGACGACACCCTGCAACTCTTTGAGATACTGAAGCAGGGTGACAAGATCAAGCTTCCGGACCCGAAGCGGCCCGATAAAGTCGGGAAGGTGGACAACCCAAGGTACTGTCACTACCATCGGTTTGTCGGACACCCGACTAAGGACTGCTACGTCCTCAAAAATTACATCCAGCGCATGATCAATGCGGATGTAATCTCCGTCGATTACGAAGAGAAGACGGTGTCAGCTAATGTGGTGTCACTTCAGTTCGGCACCTTGCCGCCGACTACCACACAAGATGGCGTCGTCCCCATCCCTAAGGCGACAATAGAGGTGGTGAATTTGCCACCCACCCGTGACAATGTGAGTGGACTTGTCCCACTCACCACATCTCGAGGAGAGGTCCTCTGGGTTCACCCCGACCTCGTCTCCGAGGTAACTCAACCGGAGGTACGCCCTACCTCCAAAGCAAAAGGCAGGAAGATCAAGTCTTGCCGCACGGTCTCTTCTTCAACGGAAGAGGCGCTTCCTGTGCAGACGCGTGCACAACAGAACTCCCAGCCCGGTGAAGCTGCCGCCGAAGTGGTGCCTCCTGGCACCATCCCTGAGGAGGGTCCATCCAAGCCCTCAGCAGCCAATAAACAAAAGCAAGTGGAGGCCCGTTTCGACAGACCTCTGCGGAAAGAAAATGCTTCGGGGGTAGCCAAGCCCCACAATTTTGACATTCTGGCACAACTGGCCAGTACTCCTGCACGCTTGTCTTTGTTCGAGCTCCTGCGTCTCTCCAAGGACTCCCGAGAAGCTCTCTGCGAAGCTCTGAAGGATGCCGAATCCTTTCTCAGTCAGGTCAAGCAACCTGAAGACCTACCAACTACTTGTTTACACTGTCATTGTGCGGATGAAGTTATCCCAAACATAACCTTCACCCAACAAGACATGCTGCTCAAGCATCACCGACATAACCGACCGTTGTATTACACAGGGTACATCGGTTCGGTAAAGGTGAGCAGGATTCAGATCGATCCGGGGTCTTCCCTAAGCATCATTCCAAAGGCGCTGCTATCAAAGCTGGGGATCCCAATGTACCGGCTAGCGCCCTCCAATACGACCATCAGCGGCTTCAACGCCAGCAAGAGCGAGCCACTGGGCAAGATCCGGCTGAAGTGTCACATCGGCAGCCTCAAAACTGAGGTGACTTGTTATGTGGTGGATGCCGAGGTCAACTACAACATCTTACTCGGACGACCATGGTTACATGAGTACATGGTGGTGCCCTCCACGCTCCACCAATGCATGAAATATGTATCCACCAACGGCGTCATCCGGACGGAGTTTGCAGATATCGATCCCTTCAAAGGGATTGAGGCCTACTTCACCGATTCCGACTTGTACAAGCCACTTGACGAGGAGGAAGCCAACGACGCCGATGATGAAGCAGAGACGGCAACAGAGCCGAACTTGGAGCCCGAAGCGACTCCTGACGCCCCCTTGAAAATCCGTCTGAAAGGGAGACCACCCCAGAAGGCGCCTCCAATGAGCATCAAGCTATCAGGAAAAGCGCCAGCTCGCGAAGCTCCCCTGAAGATACGCCTCAAGGGGAAGCCACCACAAACAGCGGCTCCCCTGGTGGTAAAATTACAAGGGAAGGCGCCACTCATCGAAGGCGCAACCGAGGCACCCCTCAAGGTGCGTCTTAAAGGCAAGCCGCCGCAGTCATCCAAGATGCCAGAGAGGGCTCACATAACCCTCTCAGACCCCAAAGTCAGAGCGGTGGAGGACTCTCCTGATCCGGCCCCAGTGCTTACAGACGAGGAGCTTGGCGAATATATCTCTGCTGATGTAGACGCACCCTCCTTCGATAATGTAATCCCACGGGATAAAATCTCGTACTTTATCAATAATAGAGTGTCTTTCAATTATTCTTGTCTTCCACACTGGAATGCCATGTATACATTAGACAACGCTCTACGGTCGTTGCAAACACAAGTAACGACCGTCTACCACAATCAAATAGTCCCGTCTCAAGGAGTCTTCATAGTCCCTCCACGAAGCCGAGACGAAGGCACCATCATCTCGGGCAAAATCGAGCGTCGTCGGAACCTCCCGTCAATCGAGCCCGAACCTGATACCGGCAGAGTACAAGTCTATCGGTACACAGATGCGGCTAAGCACATCATCCAAAAGATGGGCTACGACCTGAAAAGCAATAAAGGCCTAAACTACGGCAAGGGTCGGCATCTCCCTGTCCGGCTTTTGATGCCCAATGGAAAGCCACAGGATTACTATAATCGGACTCGACGGGGGTTAGGCTATGTCACGCCGTCATCAACTCCAGAGAGTTCAGACGCAGAAGACATAGAACATTCCCACTCGTCGGAAGCATCGACGTGGGATTCCGATACCAGTATCGGATCAGTCTTCAGGAAAGTGCTGTCAGCTAACATGACATCGGCGCAACCTCAGAAAGATGAAGGCGAAGACCAACCGCCGGAACCCTTCGAAGAGGAACCCTGGGCTCAACGCCTAGGAGAACAATGGGAGTCTCGTTTTGAGTTACGAGAACCTCCCACCGAAGACGAAGTCGAGCAAATCGACCTCGGGGATGGGTCTTCTTCTAAACCCATCTTTATCAGCAAAAGCTTGGAAGGAGAAGACCGAGAATCTTTAGTCCAACTCGCTAAGGAATATATCGACGTCTTCGCCTGGAGCTACGAAGACATGCCGGGTCTCGATCCACAGATCGCGATGCATAGTTTGAACATCTTACCAGATGCCAAACCTATCAAACAACAACAGCGACGCTTCCGCCCGGACATCATGAACGCCATCGATCAGGAGGTGGATAAACTCTTGACCAGTGGCTTCATCCGTGAGGAACAACACCCGGACTGGGTAGCCAACGTCGTCCCTGTCACCAAGAAGAACGGGAAGATACGAGTCTGTATCGACTTCAGGGATCTCAACTCTGCTTGTCCGAAGGATGAATTCCCGCTCCCAATCACCGATGTAATGATTGACAACACATGTGGCTTTGAACGCATGTCCTTCATGGACGGGTATTCAGGCTACAATCAAATCAAGATGTTCCCCGATGACGCAAAACACACGTCATTCAGGACTCCAAAGGGTGTTTTCTGCTACACAGTAATGCCCTTCGGCTTGAAGAACGCCGGTGCAACGTACCAGCGAGCTATGAGCACCATCTTCCGTCAACATCTTCGCAAGACAGTTGAGTGCTATGTTGACGACATCGCAGTCAAAAGCCGCCTCAAAAGAGATCACCTACAGGACCTAAAGACGGTCTTCGATCTCATGCGGGCACATCAACTCAAAATGAACCCCGCTAAATCCTTCCTGGGGGTTTCTAGCGGCAAATTCTTGGGCTTTGTCATCACGGCAAAAGGCATTCATGTCGATCCCGAGAAGACTAAAGCCATCCTTAACATGGACCCTCCGAAGAACCTTCGAGAACTTTGGGGCTTACAGGGACGTTTGGCATACATCCGGAGGTTCATAGCAAACCTCTCCGGTAAATGTCAACCCTTTACTCAGCTCATGAAGAAGGGAGTCTCTTATGTCTGGACAGAGGAGTGCCAAAAGGCTTTCGACGACATCAAGGCTTACTTAACAAGCCCGCCAGTCCTAGTGGCACCTGTCGCCGGCAAACCATTCCTCCTCTACGTCCGTGCCATGGATCATTCCCTCGGCGCTTTGCTGGCTCAAAATAGCGATGCAGGCTACGAGCAAGCAATCTACTACCTCAGTCGAACACTCATCGGGGCCGAACACCGGTACAATCCCGTTGAAAAGGAGTGCTTGGCTTTGGTGTTTGCCATTCAGAAGACTCGTCATTACGTCTCAGGCCAGACAATTCATGTCATCTCCCGAGTCAATCCGCTCAGAGTTCTCATGACGAAGCCAGGGTCATTAAACTCCCGGCTGGCTACATGGGCGATCCTACTAACACCATACAACATGGTGTTTGTCCCGCAGAAGGCAGTCAAGGGTCAAGCTCTGGCTGACTTTTTAGCTTCACACCCTATCCCAGAATCTTCAAAACTCTATGAAGACATCCCGGATGAAGTCCAAGAATCAAACGTCACTGAAGGAAGCCCCGTTTGGCGGATGTTCTTCGATGGCGCTTCAAGAACGGGCCCCAATGGCCAAATCATCGCAGGAGTGGGGGTAGTCTTAGTCTCCTCCGATCAGCTGGTCATCCAGCGCGCATACTCCCTTTCGAAGCCGTGCTCCAACAATGTTGCTGAGTACAATACACTCGTCATGGGACTCCAGCTAGCACAACAGCTGGGGGTGGATCATCTGGAAGCCTACGGCGACTCGAAACTCGTCGTAAACCAGATTCGGGGGCAATACGAGGTTCGCCATGAAGATTTGATCCCTTACCATGAAGTTGCATTGAACATCATTTCAACCTTCACTGGGTTCTTCATCGAACATGTACCCCGCCTACAAAACTTGGAGGCTGACGCTCTAGCTGGCCTCGCAGCCTCATTGGCCGTGCCCCTTGGGACTCAACACTATGTCACGGTAACTGGCCGAGACTTGATTTGTCCCAGAAACAACCTATGTTTGCAAATGGCTCACGCCATGCCGACAAATACTGGGGTTAATGTCCGAGACTGGAGGTTCCCGTTCATCGACTTCGCTGTCTACGGAATCCTTCCAGAGGACCCGAAGGAAGCCGTCTCAGTCAGGAGACGCTCTCTTCGATTCTACTACGATACAGCCACTAAAACGCTGTACCGACGCTCCTTCGACGGGCTTCTCCTTCGATGCCTGTCTAACGAAGAAGCGGCCGAAGCTCTTCGAGAAGCTCATGACGGAACTTGCGGCGCTCACCAACCAGGGCCTAAGTTGCAAGATCGACTGCGACGTATGGGCTACTACTGGCCAACCATGGTTGCCGACGCAGTGGAATATGCTAAGAAGTGCCATGCATGCCAACTTCATGCAGACTTCATATATACACCATCTGAACCTCTACATCCTACAGTCGCCTCCTGGCCATTCGAAGACTGGGGCATGGACATTGTAGGGCCAATCACCCCTCCTTCATCGAGAGGACACCGCTTCATCCTGGCCATCACCGATTACTTCTCCAAATGGGCGAAAGCAGTCCCATTAGCAGAAGTAAAAAGCTCCAGGGTGGTCAGCTTTATCAAACACCATGTCATTTACCGTTTCGGGGTACCCTGGCGAATCATCCATGACAATGGTCCTCAGTTTATCAGCCACATTTTCAGCAGGTTCTGTGACAAGAATCGTATTCAAAACGTGGCCTCAACCGCCTACAATCCGGCAGCAAACGGATTGGCCGAGGCATTCAACAAAACTATCGTCAGGCTACTCAAAAAAGTCGTGTCATCCAACAAACGCGACTGGGACGAAAAGCTTGGCGAATGCCTTTGGGCCTACCGCACAACGGTACGGACCCCAACAGGCAACACTCCATTCTCCCTGGTCTACGGGAGCGAAGCAGTACTGCCTCTCGAGATACAGATACCTTCGCTCCGCGTGGCAATCACAAACGATCTCACAGAAGAAGACAATCAGCGTCGTCGTCTGCGGGAACTGGAGGCACTTGACGAAAAGCGTCTCCTAGCTCAACAACGCATCGAACTTTACCAAGCCCGTATATCACAGGCTTTCAACAAGAAGGTCAAGCAAAGAACTTTCCAAGTTGGCGACCTGGTTTTAGCAGTCAGAAGGCCAATGGTGTTAACTCACAAGACACCAGGGAAGTTCGAGCCCAAATGGGAAGGACCCTTCATCATTGAGACGGTATACTCAAACGGTGCTTACCGGCTCGCCAAACCCAATGGGGACTTGTTCATGATGCCCATCAACGGCAAGTTCCTAAAGAAGTACTACTCTTGACATCCTCCAAGACATGTATTTCCCCAAACAACCTCTTTTCACAAAATCAATCGCTTCCGGAACCCAGCTGTTCCGTGGCATCCTTCCGTAGAAAGATAACCACGTCCACATTACCTCTGAGTTGTCTCTCTACATCCTACAAAGCGGAACCTTACACTTCGTGAGCTTACGCTATCCTTCATGTTTACCACGTCCACATTACCTCTGAGTAAACATCCCGTACAAACAACTCCTGCGTTGTCGTACATTGATCGCAGAACTTCTACGTCCACATTACCTCTGAGTTGTTCAGCGTATCCCCCAGGATCATTCCTACCACGTCCATAAACACCTCTGAGTAGGAAGATTCTATCATTTGAACCTAATGATTGCCATGTCCACATTACCTCTGAGCAAACATGTTGGTTCCTTTATACTTATTATCTGTACCTAAAACCAAGGTGCGCAAAAGATAATAGGTCCACATAAATCATCAAGTTCATAAAATCAAAATGAACACATCAAAGAGATAGTGTATTTCTTTATTTAAAAAAAAAGGGAGTACAGAAATACGCTATTTCCCCAGCAAGAGTTGCAAAAAACACATAAAAAAGAAGAG
This sequence comes from Iris pallida, assembly GCA_029216955.1. NCBI lineage: Eukaryota > Viridiplantae > Streptophyta > Magnoliopsida > Asparagales > Iridaceae > Iris > Iris pallida. The sequence goes on along the minus strand of JANAVB010043124.1, from coordinate 19,250 downwards.
AAGCTACAATCCCCGATCCTCCCCAGGATGGGACGAGAGTTCTCTGACTCGACGTCTCAGGTCGGCAGTGCGAGTTTCCACAGTCGCCTGGACTCGCAGCTCGGCTTCTTGACGCATTAACCCGACAGCCTCAGCGGAAGTTTTACTCTCATACTTCTCATCAAGCTGTCGTCGCTGCTGAGCCAAAGCAAGGGTCCGCTGAGTAAGAGTCGTTTCCTCCTGCTTGAATGCCACGTGTTCAGTCAGGACACGCTCAGCCTCTAGTTGAAGTTGGGCCCGCTGGTCTTCAAGACGGCGCATCTGAGCATCAACCTCTGCGATGTTAGCATCCACCGCAGCCCGCTTCTCCGTCGTCTTCTTCATAGATTGAGACAGCTGCTCCGCCGCAGCCTCAGTCCCAGCCACTTCACGCTCCCAACTGCTCACCTCGGCTCGATGGGAAGCCTCGATCTCAGCCATCGACTTTCCTATCTCTGCATCTATCAAGACCGAGAGGTCATTTCGTTGGATGCGCTGCAGTTCCGCGAGCCGCTCGTCCAGCTCCATCACCGAAACCTCCAGAATTTCGGCCATATGGTCATGGCCCTGGTGAATGCGGATCAGCTCGATACAAGGCATTGCCAAAGCTTTTGCCGCCGCAAAGCTCCCCTTGGCATCTACCACTACAGATATACCTTTCTCCAGCATTTTGTACACTCCCTCAACGAGGAACTTCACATACTCGTCGGCATCCGCCAGCACCTGCGGCGTCATAGCAGGAGTTGGGGGAGCTACTACAGTTTGCGGACCGGAGGAAGATCCGCCAACCTCGATCTGAGAGGTTTGAACCTCGGCAGCAATAGGTTCTTCATCAACAGGGGCCAGACTGCTAGCCCGAGGTGCCGAAGGAACAGAAGGAGCCGGCACATGCGTCGTGATAGTACCCCAAGTAGAAGGAGCAGCAGAGGGTTCCACACCCTTACCCTTCTCAAGCCCGGAGACATCACCGACGTCAACGGCCACCTCTTCTACCCCCGACGTTCTATCAGCATCAGCTACCTCCCCCGGCAAAACGGGAAGATCAACATTTATCTCCTGGCCAGCCCCGGGAGACAAGACCGGCAGAAGGGTCTCACTCTTCTCAAATCCCTCTACAGGGACAAAATCTGTCGCTACCGCCTGATCGGTAGCCATCTCTATGTCCATGGTTGAAGCCAAGGAAGGATTCGGCAATGATTCAGCCGACCTCCCTTCATCATGACAAGGAGGGGAATCAACCCTCTCCTCTATCCTCACTGCTTCTGCTGCCCCCACAACGGACCCTTGCAACGCTGGAGGGACGTCACCAGAAGGCGACGAACTCCAATCCACTTCATCATCAGGATGCCTCTGTAGGTCCTAAAAAATCAAGTTGCATCAATCAACAAAGTCAAGAAATCAAGAAACCCATCATTTTGATGAATTGCGCAGACAACAGATTGTGCAGCAATCCGATTGCGCACACTGCTTTGCGCAAACAACCGATTGCGCAAGCTGACGTGGCAGAAGTCATCATTACTAAATCAAATCAAATCTTTTCTGACAACTGACAGCACGAATAACAAGGAGTCTGTTCGTTTCTTGCGCCGCACAGTGCTCGAGGGCGGCTGACAGCTGGCAGCGCAAACCAATGCTGCGCAGTTTGAGTCTGCGCAAATCATGTATGCGCAATTCAACTCTGCGCACTCTATCAAATGTAACTGTTAAGTTACACGTGGCATTCATGCCATCAATTGTTCATTACGTGGCAACTGTTTATGCACGATCATGCGCATTTCTATCAAATCATGCCATGTGTCCACGATAGTCGGCCCACGATCCAGTAACTATCTGCGCAAATCAATGTTGCGCAAACCAATGCTGCGCAAATCATCATGCGCAGTCCAAAATAACTGAAAGTTAGTTATTTCCAGAACTCTATAAATAGAGTTTCAAGTCTTCATTCAGGGGGATCAAGATCGGAGATCAGAAATTAGAGAGTTCAGGAGTTCTTGCCAAAGTGCTGCTGCATTCTTCCGAGACTTTTGTCTTCAACTTCCGAGGCTTTCGCCTTCAGTTTTCTTGAGTTGTTTTCAACTTCAAAGGCTTCGTCTTCAAAGTTCACATCGTCCAAGGGATAAAGCAATCATCATCGAGATTGGATTCCTACAGTTGTAATTTTCCCAGAATTCTTGTAATCTTTATTACAGTTTGTATCAATAAAGTTCTATACTTTTGTTTTTGCAAACAAAATGGCGACTCCGCTGGGGACAACTTTCTCCTCCGACGAGGAAGTAGCAACTCAATGTGACGTAGCGTCTATCGGGAAGACGCAGAAGACCCTGGTTGTCAAGGTCAATCAGACAGCCTACGAGGCAATGCTCAACTCCAAGACCATTCCCCGTACTGCAGCCACTTCTGCCAAGAGCAAAGTGCGCTCAGTTTGGGTCTCCAAGACTGCTGCACAATCTGGCAGTTTTGCCACCAAAGGTGCTGCACACTCTGTTGCACAATCTGCGGGCCAGTCTGCTGCGCAAACTGCTGTGTCAATTGCTGCACAGTCTGTCTCAGCAACTGCTGCACAATCTGTTGCAGTCAAGACTGCGCAATCCGTTGCAAATGTTGCGCAAGCTACTTCATATGCTGCCTTGTCAAAACAGAAGACTCCTATGACTCTGGCGCAATTGGCAGTGGCTTTTCCTGCGCAAAACAGCGTTCCAGCAACTAAAGTGCATCCTAAGCACTCTAAAGCAAGGACTCCTACTTCTGTGACCAGAACCAATGCACTCTCCACTCATGCGCAAATCACTTCTGCGCAAACCAAGGGAAACAGCCCTTTTGCTAAATTCTCTCCTTCTCATAATCAAGAGAAAATATCTGATTCTCCTCTTAAACATCATGCTGTTCTAGCACAATCTACTGGGGGTAGTCCTTTGGCTATTCCTCCTCCTTCTCAGATCAAAGGAAAAGGCCCGTTGGTCTTTTCTCAAACTTCCTTGTCTCATGATTTGGAAGACAATAGAGGGAAATGCTCTTTAGTTATCCCTTCTTCTCAGAACAAAGGAAAAGGCCCTTTGGTCTTTTCTCAGTCTTCTTCGGTCTTTACTGAAGCAGATCAAATTGCACGTGTTTCAACACCCGTCAGTACAAGATCTCCTACGAACAAAGATTCTTTTTACCTTCATAACAAAAGAACTTGCACTGATCAAAGAGGTATTCTGCCTACTCCAGTAGCAGAATTCCAAGACCTCCCAACTTTCAAAATATCCCGTTCCAAACAAGGAAAACTGTTGGTGTCTCAAACAGAAACCCCTGGGGGTGAATTTGCAGACCTACGAACATATCTTAACAGGCCAACTTCAGCAAAACGTAAACAGCCAATGCTGAAGGTTAAGCCTCAAAGACAAATCTCCAAGAACATAAATTCTGATACTTATGCCAATGAGATGAGTACTTCCTTGTATACACAGGGGACAAAACATTTGAAGAATCGGAATCATGTTCCAAATATTGTTAAAGAACATATTCCTCGAACTTTTCCCCGTTCCGGCATGGTTTCTGATCTTCGAGAACATCTCAGACAAAAACGGGATAATGTCTCAACTCCTTCAAATCAACCATCTGATCATCATTGCAATCATAAAGTCATCATCCAATGTTGTTGTCAAACAACAAAGCGATCTGTCTTCGATCGTCTGACTTTTGCTAAAACAGAACCAATGTCAGAAGAAGACGAAGTGTTGTACGCTTCTGTCAATATGGCTTCCCGAGACACCGGGGGTAGAAAGTGCTCCAAACATGGTAAGCCTCGCAGACCAAGCCAACGATATTTGGATTTACTCCAAGAATCCTCTGAAGGAGTATTTCAACATACTCGTTCCCACAGCCGAGACACAATCGGTCAAAGGAATCTTCCCCAAGGTCCTTCAGCTTATCTTCCTACTTTTCAGTCAGGAGACGAATCTTTCTCTGATTATGATGCATATAGTGAAAGCTCTGAACAAACAGTTTCGTCTACTGTGCCTAGAGAAGTGACGGCATATGTTGTTACTGATGATCCAGATGCTACAACTTCTGTAAACCAAGAACAGCGGATTGTTGCATTGGAGGACAAATTGAAAACCATGGCTGAAATGGTCGCCAGTATGCATTCTATCATTATGGCACAACATGCTACTCCACCAACTGTACCGGCTGCTATAAACCCTGAAATCATAGCTTCATCGGTGCCTGTCAATACTGGGCTGGGGGTAGTACTTCCTCAGATGCCTCCTGTGCAAGTACAAGTTCAAAATACACCCAGTCAATCAGGTGCTGGGGGTAGTGCTTATAATGCTGTCCCTCCTCCTACCACGGCTCCTTCCTCTTCATCTGAAGATGCTAATGAAGCAGTCAAGCTTTTACGAACTCAGTTTGAAGCTTTCAAAGAGAAAGACAACCTGCAAAGGTTGGGAATCAAACAGCCATATCCCGTCGAATGGAAAGAAGTTCCATTTCCTCCCAAATACAAGATTCCAACAATCGCTCTCTTTGATGGTAGTACCTCACCAAGTCAATTCATCAATCACTTCGAGGTAATGACTGTTCAACTTCAACCAAGCGACGCTCTTCTTACCAGAGTGTTCGTCGGTTGTTTAGCCGGCGTAGCATATGACTGGTACAGAAGTTTGCCCGATGGTTGTATCACTTCTTTCTCAGGTCTCAAGCAAATCTTTCTAGAACGATTCTATGAGGGATTCAATGACATGACTATGTCAGCCCTAAATAAAATCAAACAGAAACATAACGAGCTGCAGAGAGTTTCATTGAACGTTTTCGCCGAGAAGCCCTGAAAATGCCTCCAGGGACTCCTGCTGCTGTTACTATAGATACTTGTAAGGCAAATCTCTTGCCTATTATCAGTATGTGGACAGGCTCAATTCAGTTTCAAGACTGGCCATCCTTCATTGTTAAGCCAAAGCAGCTGAAGTAAGTGCTGATAAATTCAAACAGTTGGGGGTACAAATGTCTAACCCCGATCGGATGAACATCAAGCGTCAAGCGGTGGAAATCGCCAAAACAACCGCAAGAACAAAGAGACTCTGAACATTAATCTGAAAAGCAAAGAGTCTTTGGCTGTCAACGTAGCTCAGCCTACGTCCACTTCCACTCCTTCTGCACCACAACCGAGGGAACCTCGTCCTAAGTAGAGTATTCTTTTGACGAGAATGACACGGCAAGTATCTTCGATTGTTACTCAAAAGCAATAAGATCCAGCTCCCAGACCCGAAAAAACCTGATGAAGTCGGTAAGACCGATCATCCTAAGTATTGTGTTTTACCACCGATTCATTGGACATCCTACTAGAGCATGTTATGTGCTCAAGGGCAAGATTCAAGAGCTTGTTAATGCTGGAGTTGTACTCTGCAACAAGATGAAAAGACTGTCACTGCCAATATGGTTTCAGTTCAGTTCGGTAACTTTCCCCCGCAGATGATACAGCATGGTGTCATTCCTATTCCGAAAACTACTCTTGAGATTGAAAATATTCCTTCTCCACCAAATGAAGGTCTCGTTCCTTTGTCTCTAAACAATGGTGAGGTTATGTGGATTCACCCCGATCTTACTTCAGAGTTCGAGGATTCTTCTTCTTCAAGAAAAAGTCGCTCCAAGGCAAGACGAAGATTTGCAACATGGTATCTTTTGATCCATAGTTGACGAAGAAATTCTATTAGGCACCAGATCAGGAAAGCCCTATTTGAAGGATTACCCTGAAACTCAAGAGAATCCTACTTCTTCTCCTGAACCTACCTCAGCACACCTGCTCTAGTTGAAGAGAATCCTGCTACAACCTTCACCAGTTGTGATTCCTATTCCTCCCAAGCCAGTGACTGCTGATAAAGGCAACAACAAATCCGCTTGATAAACCTTTGAAGAATCGTCTCCTACAGGACTTGAGAAGCCTTACAACTTCGATATATTGGCTCAACTAGCCAATACCCCAGCAAAGTTGTCTATCTTTGAACTCTTGCGTCTTTCCAAAGAGACTCGAGAAACCCTCAGCGAAGCTCTATGCAAGCAGAAGCTTGTCTAACCTTCTCAAAAAGCCCGAAGCAGAATCAGTCTCTTGTAATAGTGTTCAGGAATTCATTCCGAACAAACTTTTACGCAAGATGACATGCTAATGGAAGACAACAGGCATGACCGTCCTCTTTACTATACAGGATATGTCGATTCGATGAAAGTCGATCGTATTCTGATAGATCCAGGGTCTGCTCTTAGTATCATGCCGAAGACAATGCTCGAGCTTTGAAAATTCCTGTGCATGTCTCTCACTACAATCACTACCATCCTTGGATTCAATCAAGGAAAGAGTGAACCTTTGGGCAAGATTCGCCTAAAACTTCAAATTGGCAATCTTCGCACAAAGTTACATTCTACATTATTGACAATTTTGGTTGTTCTTACAACGCTCTATTGGGGAGACCATTCTTACACGAGCACAATGTTGTTCCATCAACCCTTCATCAATGTTTCAAATATGTTGATGACAAAGGCGTAGTTCGTAAGGAGGTTGCAGATCTTTATCCCTTCAAAGTGTTGAAGCATACTGCAACGACGCTCGGATGTATAAGGATGAATTCATGAAAATCGTGTTAGCATTAGACACTGAAGAAGAACAGAAGCGACGCCTAAAGCCTCTTATCATACCTGTCAAAGGGCGAGTTTCACATCCTCAGTCTTCTAAACCATTGGCTATTCACTTGCCAGTACAAAAGAAGTCAGTTGATGCTGATCAAGATCAAAGGGAGCTCACCTCTTCTGAGCCACTTGTTATCGATTTACGTCGTAACAAGGACAAAAAGCAGCTCACTTCTTCTGAGTCAATTGTTGTTGATCTCACTCACAACAAAGAAAAAAAGGAGCTCATTTCCTCTGAGCCACTTGTATCGATCTCCGTAACAAGCCTCCCTCACGTTCTTCTTCTCCACCTCTTGTATTAACCTGACCAAGCCTGTTAAGGCCAAAGGTCCTGTTGTAAATACTAATGTACAATCAATGAAAAAGCACCTATTTTCCAGTATACTGATGTTATTTATCATACTATACTATTTAGATATGTTAGATAGCTTCCAATCAATTACAATGGGAGTTGTGCAATCTCTTCATACAGAAGTCTTACTCGAACACTCAGATGATTCATATTTTGTTGTCTCTTCTCGAAAGAGAGTGAAAGTCCAATAATTTTATTAAAGGACCAGAACAAAATTCATTATACGGATGACAGTAAACTTAACGACACGGGGCGTTCCAACTTCATCGTTATAGTCAACAATCAAAGACATCATTCGGAAAATGGGTTATGATTTCAAAAGTGGCTTCAATTACGGTAAGGGTAGACGAACTCCTATCCGTACAACTGTTCCGAAAGGAAAGTCAGACATGTACTATAACAGGACTAAGAGAGGTCTCGGATATGCTTCTCCTCCATTATTATCCCCAGCAGTTTCCGACTCCGACAGTGAAGAACGCTCTAACTCATCTGATTCCAGATCTTGGGATTCTGATACTAGCATTGGTGAAGTCCATAGGTTGGTCGTATCATCTAACATGGTCTCCGTTGAACTTCCAGAAGGCTATGACGAAGAGGTGGAAGAAAATCCTGAAACAGATCCTTGGGCTCAGCATATGGACAATCAGTGGGTACTTCGCTTTGAACAACGTGAACCACCTACTGAAGATCAATTAGTTCAAGTTGATGTAGGAGAAAGCAGCTCGCCTCGTCCAATCTTTATCAGCAAAATCTTCCAGAGACAGACAAGGAAGAGTTGATTCTTCTTATTAAAGAATATATTGATGTCTTTGCCTGGAGTTATGAAGACATGCCGGGTTTAGATCCCAAGATTGCTACACATAAACTGAACATTTTGCCTAACGCAAAACATGTTAAGCAGCAACAGCGACGCTTCAAACCAGAAATGATGGATGCGATCGATGATGAAGTCAAAAGCTCATTGCTTGTGGCTTCATTCGAGAAGAACAACATCTGATTGGGTAGCCAATGTCGTCCCAGTTCTTAAGAAACTGGCAAAGTTCGAGTCTGTATTGACTTCCGGGATCTTAATGAAGCATGTCCAAAAGATGAATTTCCTCTTCCTATTACGGACGTCATGATCGACAATACCTGTGGGTTTGAACTATCTTTTATGGATGGATTCTCTGGATACAATCAATCAAGATGCATCCTGAAGATGAAAAGCATACTTCTTCCGCACTCCTCGTGGTGTTTATTGCTATACGGTGATGCCATTTGGTCTTAAGAATGCTGGTGCAACTTACCAACGTGCTATGAGTACTATTTTTAAAGATCATCTTCGCAAAACTGTTGAATGCTATGTTGACGATATTGCTGTCAAAAGTCGTCTAAAGGAAGATCACCTCCAACCTGAGAACTATCTTCAATCTCATGCGCCAACATCAACTCAAAATGAATCCCACCAAGTCGTTCTTGGGTGCTCTAGTGGCAAATTTCGGCTTCGTCATTACCTCTAAGGGTATACACGTAGATCCCGAGAAGATCAAAGCCATTCAAGAGATGCGTCCTCCACGCAACTTAAAAGAGCTACGAGGATTCCAAGGTCGACTTGCATACATCAGGCGATTCATTTCGAACTTGTCTGGACGTTGCAGACCATTCACTCAACTAATGAAGAAAGGTGTATCTTTCGTTTGGACTGAAGAATGTCAACAAGCATTCGATGATATCAAGCGATATCTCATGAACCCACCAGTCTTGGTGCCACCTATTTCTGGTATTCCGTTCTTAATGTATGTCCGTGCTATGGATCATTCATTGGGTGCTTTACTTGCCCAAAAGAACAAAGAAGGTCACGAACAGGCCATTATTATCTTAGCCGTACTATGATTGGTGCTGAACACCGTTATAGTCCAGTTGAAAAAGAATGCTTGGCTCTCATGTTTGCTGTACAAAAGACGAGGCATTATATCATTGGTCAAACTATTCATGTTATATCTCGAGTTAATCCTCTTCGGGTACTTATGAAGAAACCAATACACTTAATTCTCGGTTGGCTACATGGGCAATCCTGCTAGCTCAATATGACATGGTGTATGTTCCACAGAAGTCTGTCAAAGGTCAAGCGCTGGCGGACTTTTTAGCGGCTCATCCTGTACCTGAGACATCTAAGCTCTATGACGAAATTCCAGATGAAACATTGGAAGTTAATATGATTTCTGAAGAATTTCCAACCTGGCGTTTATTCTTCGACGGTGCATCAAGGATCGGACCAAATGGTGCTGTTGTGGCAGGGGTTGGAGTGGTCCGTTTCTCCAGATGGATCAACTATCCAAAGAGCCTACTCTCTAGATGAACCTTGTTCTAACAATGTAGCAGAGTATAATGCTCTACTTATTGGCCTTCAGTTAGCTAAAAACTGAATGTTGATATCTTGAAGTATACGGTGATTCTAAACTGGTTGTTAATCAGGTTAGAGGAACCTATGAAGTTCGTCATCAAGACTTAGTGTCTTATCATGAAGCGGCAATCAATTTAGCTATATCATTCAAAGATTTCTTCATTGACTATGTGCGGCGAGCTTGCAATACTGAAGCAGACGTTTTAGCCAATCTTGCAGCTGTCTTAGCTATCCCTATTAAAAGACAGCAGGTGGTAGTTATCTCCAACCGAGAACTGTTCTGTATTGAAAATAATCGTAATATTGAATTCAGCAATTTGCTGAAGTTAATGTTATCGATGATGACTGGAGAACTCCTTTTATCGACTTCGTGGTACATGACATACTCCCGAAGATCCTAAGGAGGCTACAAGCGTTCGTCGACGATCTCTCCGATTCTATTATAATCAAACTACTAAAACTCTCTATCGGCGAACTTATGACGGTCTTCTTTTACGCTGTCTCGCTGGGTGATGAAGCTAAGCAAGTACTGCGTGAAGCTCATGACGGTGTATGTGGAGCACATCAGCCTGGTCCTAAGCTACAAGATCGCATTAGACGTATGGGTTACTACTGGCCCTCTATGGTATCGGATGCCATAAGTATGCAAGGAAATGTCGAGCTTGTCAATCCATGCAGACTTCATTCATCAACCATCAGAATTCTTACACCCGACGGCTGCTTCCTGGCCTTTTGAAGCTTGGGGTATGGACATCATAGGGCCTATTAACCCTCCTTCTTCTAGAGGACATCGGTTCATATTGGCAATAACTGATTACTTCTCCAAGTGGGCTGAAGCTATACCACTGACTGAGGTTAAGACTAGCAATGTCATCAACTTCGTTAAACACCACGTCATATATAGATTTGGTGTACCCCGAAGAATCATCCATGACAATGGACCTCAGTTCATCAGTCAGAAGTTCACTAGATTCTGTGATGATCACCGGATTAATAATGTCGCTTCGACAGCATACAATCCTGCCGCTAATGGTTTAGCTGAAGCTTTTAACAAAACCATCATTAAACTCCTCAAGAAGTTTGTATCTACTAACAAACGGAACTGGAGTGAGAAACTTGGCGAATGTCTTTGGGCTTATAGAACTACAGTCCGCAATCCCACAGGCTTTACACCTTTCTCTTTGTGTATGGTTGTGAAGCTGTTTTTCCTTTAGAGCTGCAAATTCCTTCTTTAAGGATCGCTATTGCCAATGAGCTTACCACAGAAAATAATGATCTTCTTCGGCTTCAAGAGTTAGAAGCGTTGGATGAGAAGCGATTAATGGCTCAACAGCATATTGAGCTATATCAAGCCCGCATCTCAAAGACTTTCAATCGCAAAGTTAAAGTCAGAGAATTTCAACAAGGAGAACTTGTTCTAGCAGTCAGACGTCCTATGACTATGACTCATATGAGCAAAGGGAAATTCGATGCGAAATGGGAAGGTCCCTATGTTGTAAGCAAAGTCTTCTCAAATGGAGCTTATCAACTTTCAGAGCTTGATGGTCGAATTGCCATGATGCCTATCAATGGCAAATTTCTTAAGAAGTATTTTGTATAAATATAAATGCTTGTAAAATCGTCAAACAGGATCAAGTTCATAAATAAAATGCAAATTTTATTTCATTAAATGATAGTACATAATATTAAAGGTCATTATCATCTTTCTTTACATTGGGACGAGGGCCACTGCCGTCCTTTTCGAAGACATGATCAGCAAAGAGCTAAAAACCTCCTTGCTGGAACCCACGAGGAATTTGCAGGCGGCCATCCTCATGGCTTCTTCTTCTTCAGTCCTTCCTGGTTCGAGCAGGAAGTCCAAGATATCCTGTGGCGGCTGGGGCGCAGACGGACCTTCGCCCGCTTCCGCCTCCTTCGGCTGGATTGGATCGGCAGGGGCGCTCTTCAGTGCTCTTCTCAACCTTCGGGGCGATCTCGGCCTTCTTAGATGCTTCTCCGGACGACATTTTTATGTTGAAAAGCAGAAGTGTTCATTCCTGTCAGATTTCTGCTATATTTATAGACAGAAGTTCTTCAAATAACGAAGTGACGGTTCATCCGTTCATTTATCACATTCATCAGACGGTTCATCCGTTCATTAATGCCTGACGGTTCATCCGTTCATTTATCACATTCATCAGACGGTTCATCCGTTCATTAATGCCTGACGGTTCATCCGTTCATTTATCACATTCATCAGACGGTTCATCCGTTCATTAATGCCTGACGGTTCATCCGTTCATTTATCACATTCATCAGACGGTTCATCCGTTCATTAATACCCGACGGTTCATCCGTTCATTTCATATTCATTTGACGGGTTCATCCGTTCATTTATCATCAACCGACGGTTCATCCGTTCATTACTATCACCTGACGGTTCACCCGTTCATTTCACCTGATGGTTTATCCATTCATTTCCATTTAATGGCTTACCCATTCATCACCACTTGACGGTTCACCGTTCATTGTCATTCATCATTTGACGGTCTTCCCGTTCATTCATTTCACAAACATTGACGGTTCATCATCGTTCATTATCTATATCAGCAACTGGTTGTTTTCGACTAAGTTGTCAAGTCGAAGTAATAATTCAATATATTCTGCCATGTCCATATTACTTCTGAGCAGATATAATGAATATAATTATTTTCTACAAAATTATCAAAAAATATATCATGTCTTGCACCTCTGAATATATTTCTATCTCTATTATTTTTCTCTAATAAGATATGCAATAAATAATGGAGCCACAACAAAAACAATGTCTTTTATTTATGGAAATATGAGACATTACAAAAATGCTTCCATAGCAGCAAAAACAAAGATAAAAAAAAAGTTCTAATCAAGAAGGAGGAATAATTAAATTGTCGATTTGCTGCTTCAATGTCCGCAGCTCTTCTTCATGTGTTGATTCTACTATTTTTCTTGCTTCCTCTCCCATTTTCTTCATCAAGATAGGCATATCTACTGTCCTGCGGGTAATTTCAGCACTATGAGTCTCATCATACTCATTTTCTCCTGAATTAGGGTATTGAGTTGTTCAATCATAAATTGTTGATTGGCAGTTTCCTCTTCAAATTCCTTCTGAAGGCGAATAATTTCCGCTTTCAATTCAGCAAGCCTCTGTCCTTTGTTCTCAGCTGCCAAAGTAACTGATTCTATCTTTGAGTTGAATTCAGCTGACTTTGCAGAATGAGCTTCTAAAGGTTCTGAAGGTTTATCCTTTCCATATCAGCTTCTTGGGCTAGTCGTTCATATTCAGCTTGCACCAGAGAGTCTATATTCTTCTTCTTGAGCTCTTTATATTTCCTTATGGATACTTCCAACTCATCTAATATATGTTCAAGAAGAACGGCTTGGGCTTCGTCTCCTTGGCCTCTTATGGCTTTTATCAGGAAAGAAGTGGGGGTCCCTAACCATAATGAAGTTAGCTCCTTCCTTCTCTATCATTTTACGGACAAGAGATCCCAATGACTCAAAGAAACATCTGGTAAAAGATTGGACAACTTGCTGATTGATGGCTATGGTTCCAGGAGTCGAAGCTACCCCTGTTGAGGATGGAGTATTCGGTTGCTCAAACCTTTGCTGCTGAATGATGGGCTCTTTAAATAAAGGAGCCAAAGTAGAGCTGGTTGCTCCTCCTGCTTGTTCTTCTGCAAAAAGTAAAATTATTATTTTACTAATTTGCCAATAAATAAAAAGATCAAATAAAAACAGTCTTACCTTGATTTGATCTATCAACAACTGCATCTCCTGCTGGAATAGACTCCCGTTGAAAGGAAGTAGCTTCAATTGCGACAGCTTGGCTGCTGCCCGCTTCAGAGCCGCAAGATAAGTGATGGCTACTACTAACAACCACCGTCGGAATAGGCACCATTGCCAGGTCCATCGGAGGTGTTGGTAGAGTATCAAGATCTGCAAGAACTACAAATGAAGATATTAGATATCAATCTATTTTAAAGAAAGAAGATTGTTAAATCTCGTTTTATATACCTTGGGGTTCGGTGGCGGGATTTTCTTGCTGAACATCTTCACCAGCCGCTTCTTCAGGAGATAGTTCTATCTCGATGTCTTCATCTGGGTTAACAACCTTTTCTACGGACGCCTCTACTTCAATATCCTTTTTAGGATCAGAAGCATCATCGGCGGTATCAAGAGATATGTGTTCTTCGTTGTCCCCTTCAGGATTCTGTATATACTCATAACATTTCCAGATGAAGAGCTTTCTTCTTCCTTATCTTCTTCTTCTTCTTGGGCTGCATTCCCACTGTCAGTTGCGGTTAGATCCTCCTGCAGGCTATAACAATCGGCCAAAGCTGCTATCATTTCATGCTCTTCTTCTTCACGAAGAGTCTTAGGAGTAGGAGGAAGCTGAGTTGTTTTCGCGACGGATGAAAGAGGTTGTGTAATATTTTGCTCATCTTCAATGATGTTTTCTCTGAATGTTTCAACTTCAGTTCTGGGGTCAAGATCTCCCCTCTGTTCAGTTTCTTCAAGGGTTTTACTCCCTGATTCAGAAACAGGGGTGGGAGATGGCATTATAAATCCTGCTGCAGCATCTACTGAAGTCAGGAGTTGTTTGGAAGAAGAGGCTTCTAAATTTCTTCTGGTAACCAACTTCTTTTTCTTTCTGTGTAGAGGTCTATCGGGACTCTCTACATTTATTGGTGCTATTTGCTTCTGTACAGAAGTTGGTGTTGTAGCAACTTCCTGAGTTGTTTCGGCTAGCTGCCGAGATTGGGATCTTGTAGTCACTTTATCAGAAGAATGCTCCAAGACCAATTTCTTCTTTGCTGCAGGAGCAGGAGGCTCCTCTCTTCTTCTTTTCTTGGCAAGACTTTCCCACTCTTAGAGAGATCCGCATTGCTGCGTTTATCTCTGTTGGAACATCATTTCTCTTGAAGTTTCTAAGGGTTCATCCGCCGGTTCGTTTGCCTCATCATTGGCAGGGATTGATAAAGCTATCCTCCCTTTCCTCAATCTTATCGCAGAAGCAAAACTATCGGCGAGGTTAAAGTTCTCGGCAAAAGTATTTGCAGATGTGTAGAATACCGAGTATGTAAAGAGCATCCGAGGCCCTTGAGGAGTGCTCTTTGGTGGCATAGAGAGGTAGCCTTTGTGTCACGGGCATTGTAGTAGGCCCAAGCTCGGGCCCCGTCAATCAAGAAGCCCTTGCCCTGAAGGCAGGTGATTGCGTTCCCTACGTGGAACTGATCATACCCAAATTGTCTAGCAAAACGGCTAGGGAGGTATGGTTCCAAAAAGCATTCTTCTTCAAAGCGGTATACTAAATGAGATGGTCGAATTGTCTTCAACCATTCAAAGGCCACACGGTTTAAGGGCTGCAGTTTTGAATCTACCATGTTGGGTGGCATTTGGTCATGACCGGCCGGGAGAGGGGCGCAACAGAAGTTCCATCCTCTGTTCAAATTTAAAACAAATCTGCACTCACTCAGGAGGTGTACTTCCATTTACCCTGAGAATATCTGCGCAAGAAGCTGCCATCTACTGGTCCCATACCAGGGTCCATTAAAGTTGGATAGTGGAGGAGTAACCATCCAAAGAGATAAGTGTACGGCATTTCGAGACGGGGGAATTCTTTCTCTCCCTTTGCCTTTAGCATCGAGTCAACATACAAGCGAAGACTCGCATTCAATCTGCAGGTCATTGCCGATAACAAGTCAACCTTATAACCGAAGACTAGCTTGACGGCAGCAAAAAGTACACCACGATGAAAACGGTCCACTGCACTAGATCCCGGGACCACGAATCGTCTGAGCCAGTGTGTCAGAAACCCTGCTAACTGGGCTTCTTTGGACATGGGTCTGTAACCCATTCTCAAAAAACTTTCCAAAATGTCACCTTTCTTTAAAGGTGGACATTGATAATCATCCTTCATTTCCTTATCATAATGTTTATTTTCTTCCATCATCTTCATGACTTCCGTGTTAATCAGGGGTTTGAAAAAATGAGGGTAACATTTGTCATTTTCCTTGGTTTTCTTCTCTTCAATATGATTTAGGAATAAATATGGCAACCACTTCGAAGAATAGCAAGTGTTGGCCGTAGCACTCTTATAGTACAAAGAGCAAATTTTGTAATGGCATAGCAGTTCTTCAAACACTGCTACCATTTCTGCATTTTCTTTTCTGAGTTTCTCTAACTCGTCATTTGTGGGAACAAACTCCTCATATGGAGCATCCGCCATGGGCAAGTATGAGATGTATTTCATCTCGTGGAGTGCAAACCCCATCTCTCCACCCGGGGTCATGAAGGTTCCTGTTCTGTAATTGTATCGCTCAGCCAAGGCCAAAACATTTGAGGGTTAGGAGCAAACCCGTATACAGTGGCATGTACTGCTTGAAACAGGTTAATTTGTTGAAGTTTATCTTGGAAGGTTGTCAGAACCCAATTTGCAATGCAATTCCATCGTTTGTAATCTGGATTCACTAATCCAGTCATCCTGATATCCTGTTCAGGGTATCTTCCTTCTTCCTTCGCAAATTCATTTGCGAATAGGGGTTCTGACGGGCATCAGCATAGATGAGTTTTCCGGTGGGAGCAGTGTCTTAAACCTCTCAACATAACACTGTATCTGTCAGAAGAGCTGTAAAACTATCTTTCCCGTTAACCTTCTTTACAAAGATCTTCCCTGCACGAGCATCCTGGAGAAGGGTGATGTTCCAATCCATTTTCCTTGGGTAGCTCGCATGAGCGTACCGTGACAAAGGAAGGCATCGAGCAATTTTAGGAATGAAGAATGATCTGTCTTCCCGGTGGACTACCATCTCTTCCATCATTGGCCTAGGCTGGGAGACTTTTTCAAAGGCATCACCAAACAAGAATAAGGGTTTCTTGTGGATAACAGCATCTGCTGATTCCAGAGGCTGTCCATTCATCAGACACATTAAAGTTTCGTTGTCCTGAGAATCAATATTGCCTGACGAGAAGTCGGCAGATCGTATTGAGGATAATGGACGTGAGACAAATCTTCTTTATATTCAGATTCAGACAAAGTTCCCACAAAATGTTCATAGTTTGGATCTTCATTGGTTTCAACTGCATCAAAGACAGATAAAGATCAGTACAAATCAAAAAAACTCTATTTTTTTTTTTTTTAGACAAGCAAAACAGAAGAGTACACAATCCTCAGATTGCGCTAACATGGATTGCGCAAGATTAGTTTGCGCATCATAATAGGGTGCGCAAACCAATCGATTGCGCTGACATTCAGCACAAATCAATTGATTGCGCTGACTTTCTGTCAGCGCAATTCGATAGATTGCGCAGGATTACAGTTTTCATAAAAATGAAGACTGACTATTTATGCAACCAAAAATCCTAAAAAGGATGGCGCAAGATGAACTCATCTCTAAAAAGAAATGAGTTTCGAAGATCAAAGGAAGTCAAACACCCTAAAAAGGGTTTTCGATCGGTTAAACAACCTCTCAGAGCGGGCAGCGCAGCTTCGTGACGAGAGGCTCGTCGCGCAGTCCTGGATGAAGACTCGGCCGGAGCTTTGCCTTTCGCGGCGGCGGCGGCGGTGGAGGATCGTCGGGGGGCCATTGTTTGTCGAAGAAGGAGGACAGCAAGGGTTCGGGGGAATTTCTCTCAAAAGATCAACGGATGCAAAGTAAAAATGAAAGTGAAAAGAGGCTATTTATAGCTTTCGAAATACGAACGGCTGCCATGTATTGCGCCTGAAATTGGGGGCACTTCGCTTTGCGCAGACAGCTCATCATCATGCGCAACTTGATTCAAAAATGCAAAAATTCAAAGTATTTCGAAACTTTGAATCAAATCAACTTTCGAAAACTTTGAAGGGGGTCTTGTAGGTCCTAAAAAATCAAGTTGCATCAATCAACAAAGTCAAGAAATCAAGAAACCCATCATTTTGATGAATTGCGCAGACAACAGATTGCGCAGCAATCCGATTGCGCACACTGCTTTGCGCAAACAACCGATTGCGCAAGCTGACGTGGCAGAAGTCATCATTACTAAATCAAATCAAATCTTTTCTGACAACTGACAGCACGAATAACAAGGAGTCTGTTCGTTTCTTGCGCCGCACAGTGCTCGAGGGCGGCTGACAGCTGGCAGCGCAAACCAATGCTGCGCAGTTTGAGTCTGCGCAAATCATGTATGCGCAATTCAACTCTGCGCACTCTATCAAATGTAACTGTTAAGTTACACGTGGCATTCATGCCATCAATTGTTCATTACGTGGCAACTGTTTATGCACGATCATGCGCATTTCTATCAAATCATGCCATGTGTCCACGATAGTCGGCCCACGATCCAGTAACTATCTGCGCAAATCAATGTTGCGCAAACCAATGCTGCGCAAATCATCATGCGCAGTCCAAAATAACTGAAAGTTAGTTATTTCCAGAACTCTATAAATAGAGTTTCAAGTCTTCATTCAGGGGGATCAAGATCGGAGATCAGAAATTAGAGAGTTCAGGAGTTCTTGCCAAAGTGCTGCTGCATTCTTCCGAGACTTTTGTCTTCAACTTCCGAGGCTTTCGCCTTCAGTTTTCTTGAGTTGTTTTCAACTTCAAAGGCTTCGTCTTCAAAGTTCACATCGTCCAAGGGATAAAGCAATCATCATCGAGATTGGATTCCTACAGTTGTAATTTTCCCAGAATTCTTGTAATCTTTATTACAGTTTGTATCAATAAAGTTCTATACTTTTGTTTTTGCAAACAGCCTCGAGTCTGTAAGACCCTCAGCGTCCAAGGCCTCCACGGCAGATGGTACTATCCCAGAAGTTGTTGCGACTTCAAAGTCAGGAGATACTAAAACCTCCGCGGGAACATCTTCGGGACCCTCCTCCACAGGAGACATCATCATTGGTGGAATACGCTCCTCAGAAGAGCCTGCCACCTCCTTCGGCTTACTGGTGCCCGATTTCGAAGCACGAGACTTCTTCTTCAATCCCTACAAGAAGAAGAGCATAAGTCGCCACAATGACATAAAAAACTGGAATTATGAAGCACTCCTTACCTCAGCGGGAGCTAAGCCCGTTGGCGTTACAAGTGGCGTTTCCGTAATCTTCGGGGTCGACGTCCTTCTCGACCTTTTCAGTACGGGAACCAGCTTCTGGGTCAGCCCGTCTTTTCCCGACAGACGGGTCTCTCACTGGTGCCATAGCAGCAGCCCGATACCCCGCCAATTCTGGCGGACGATATGACCGAGCCGCCACCAACATATTCGTTGTTGCCTCCAACTGGGTTCCAATGATGAAACTAGTCTCCCTGTCATAACCAGGAGACGTAGTATTCATAGTACAATACAGCTTGGCGGCCGGATATAAGATCGGCGGCCGAGGATTGCGAACTGGTGTGGTAAACTTAACGCTAGTGCATCCAGCGTTATAATACTGCCAGCCCCGGGCTCCATCCAGCAAACTCCCGATGAAGCCTAGACTGCTACTGGGATTCCGCAGCATTAGCTGAGTGTAGCCAAATTGATGAGCAAATCGGCTTGGCAAGTACGGTTCCAGATAACACCTGTTCTGATTTCGGTAGACCAGATACGAAGGCCGGATACTCTGCAACCAACGAAAACTCCATTTCGGCAAAGTAACCGCATCCTCGCCAGAATCAACCAAATCCTGGTCGGCCTCGAAATTCTTGAAGATCGGGCCAACCTTCACGATTTCCCACCCCTGAAGGAAGGACAAAACCCTCCTACAAACGGGGACGCCAGTGTAAGACCAC
This sequence comes from Iris pallida, assembly GCA_029216955.1. Taxonomy (NCBI): domain Eukaryota; kingdom Viridiplantae; phylum Streptophyta; class Magnoliopsida; order Asparagales; family Iridaceae; genus Iris; species Iris pallida. Next base: position 73 of record JANAVB010043124.1, on the reverse strand, counting down.
TTCCTCTTGTAGAAGCGGCGAATGAAGGCCTCTCTTCAACATGGTCCTCCTCAGGACCAGGACTCATCACATT
>JANAVB010043123.1:125000-273702 GCA_029216955.1 Iris pallida | reverse complement strand
ACGACAATGATGATGAAGACATCAGTACACCAAGCAAGGCGTCTACAAAACCTGAAACCGAAATCTACCTTGAATGTCTGCCAAAAAAGAATAAAATTCATGGCTGACCATCCCAAGGACCTGGTAATTAGTGAGATCACCTAGGGCGTAAGCACTCGTTCCTCTACCAGAGATATAGCTTCTTGTGTTGCATTTATCTCACAGCTAGAACCTAAAACTATTAAGAAGCGTATAGTAATAACTATTGGTTAGATGCTATGCAAGAGGAACTAAACCGATTTGAATGGAATCAAGTTTGGGAACTTATTTCCAAGCTTATTGATCATCCTGTCATTGGCACCCGCTGGTTATTCCAAATAAATTAAATGAGAATTGTTTAGTTACTCGCAACATGGCTCGACTCGTAGCTCAAGGATACAACCAAGAGTAAGGTATCGACTATGATGAGACCCATGCCCCTGTTGCGAGATTAGAATCCATTCGCATGTTATGTATATTTGCATGTTTTCATAACTTTGAACTTTTTCAAATGGATGTAAAGTGTGCTTTTCTTAATAGTTTTATCAAAGAAAAAGCTTATGTAGCTCAACTTCCAGGTTTCACTGATTTCAAAAATCCTGATTATGTATTCAAGTTGAAGAAAGCCTTATATAGTTTGAAATAAGTCTCGCGCTTGGTACGACCGTCTAAGCTCTTTTCTGCTTAATAATAGTTTTTTTAAAAGGCAAGGTTGATACTACACTGTTTATAAAGTCTTCAAATGGAAATATTCTTTTAATTCAAATTTATGTTGATGATATTCTTTGGATCTACTGATGAATCTCTCTGTAAAGAATTCTTTAAGTGTATACAGAATGAGTTTGAGATGAGCATGATGGAAGAACTCAAATTCTTTTTTGGACTACAAATCAAACAAACCAATGTGACGTTTATTAACCAAGCCAAGTGCACAAAAGATTTGCTAAAGAAGTTCGATCTAGAATCCGTCAAACCCCTTGGCACTCTGTAGCACCCAGTTTCTAAAATGGGGTAATTTTGAAATTTTGTAATTATAATTATTTAATAATGATATTAAACCATGTTATGATTTTTGGTAATTTTTAGTTAATTTAAAACTATTTAAAACTATGACTTGTGATTTTGATGATTGACTAGTGTAACCCTAGAGTTTGGCTAAGCCTAGAGACTAACCATGACCAAGGGAGCATAGTCATGTGATTAGGATGACTAATTACAACTTTTTAGCCTAAGGGTATTTTGGTCATTTTGACAATTTTGTGAAATTATAATTTTGATTAATTAAATATTGTGCTAATCTTTTAGTTAAGCCTTAACCTAGAAGTTTAACCTAACCTAGATTAGTCTTGAGGTTAGAACATTCCTACTAAGTGCCAAGGTTAGTAATATCTAGATATTATTCTAGTAGAATATTTTCCTTAGGATATTTATGAATAAGAAGCTTTGAACCAGTAGGAAGGCTTGAAATTGGGTGGAATGATCTTAGCCACTCATCTATATCTAAACAAACCCTAATTCCCTTAGATGACCAGCCATCAATTGCCCCCCTTTCTATAAAGCATTCTTAAGAAGGCCTTTGCCTCTTTTTACAATTTCTTAAAACCCTACTTTGTTCTGCCCTAATCTTCTCCCATAATATCCAAATTGAGCCCAAATTGAGTCAAATCAATTGCATTATCATCCCCAACAATAGAGGAGACTTATGGAGGTTTGCTAGCAAGTTTGAAGGACGTCTGAATCGTAGCAAATCAAGGAAGACGTCGAGTAGAGGCTCTTTTCATTGAGGTTTCACCCTCAATAGGTAAAACCCTACAAACACCGATAAATTCCTAATTTCTTTCCATAGATGGATCCATTTAGGGTTTCCCTAGGTATATCCCAAGTTTGGTAGGAATTCGTGTCCATTTCGTGTCTATTTCGTGTCCGTATCGGACATGTATCGGTACTTTTTAATGAGTGTTCGATGAAATGTCACATAGAATTAAAAATCAGTAATTTGCAACCAATTGAACAAAAATATAGATCTATATGTTTACTTTGAATCCCCTACTAACTGAGCATGATTTGGACTCATGTCCGGGTCCAAAATGGATATGAACCTGCTGTACGACACCCCCGTGCTGTGTTCTGCTGCTCGGGTCCCCTATCACACTGTACACAACACTTCGGCACACCAAATTTGGTGTGCTCATGGGGGCCATGACTGTCAGGTCACCCACAAAATTTAGGTGATATGGTGGAGTATCGAAGGAGTTCTAGAGCCTGCACTGAATTTACACTGTCGCACACGTACTGTACACGCCAGAAAATTCTGCACTGATACGCACGTGTAACTCTCGACACGACTCTTATGGACACAGTGTAGGGTGACACGTGTAGCCCTACTCTGGGCGAACACAGGAACATGTGCATGAGGACACTGGTGTCGTGTGTCATGTCCTAGATCAACCGACACGCGTGTACGAGGAATATTTTTGACTACTCTGTTACTTTTTGTTTTCGTGAATTGGACACTTCGTGTCCACTTATGTGGACACGAGAACACACCCTGAACTACTATAAACTTGTACCTAACCTCTGTTGAATGTGATTTAGGGTTTATTATTGTGTTGGGTTCGATTTTATTAGAAATTCATTTTTACTTATACAAGATTGAAATCCTCTATGTTAACTGAGAACTGTGTTTAAAATTTGGTGTTTTTATGTGTTTAACCAAAAATTAATTTTTTTAAATACATATTGTACATGTTATGAATACATTGATATGTGTAGATGACTGGGGATTCAAATGGGATGGGTTGTTTCGAATTTCACTAGTTATTGACCGAACAGAAATAAAACCTGAGAAAACCTTAACTAATATGAACCTGAGTTTTGCATATGTTGTTCCTGAGAGTTTTAGGAAGGTTGAAATGTCATGTTAACTGAGATGAGTTGCTAAGAAGTTAAACCTGAGATTTAGTTAGGAATGGGGATTTCGATTTGGTTTGGCATTGGATACACTGTTAGCTAATTGTTGGACTATCAATTATCTGAAATTTCTGAGAATCATTTCCCATTGACATATTATGTGCACACTAGTTCCAGAGATTTGTACACAGGTTTTACCTATTAGCTAACTAGTGTATCACATATACAAGTACACACCCAACTGAGATTAAATGGAACATGTAGAACTGAAAACTAGGATTTTGATGTTTGAACTGAAAACTCGAATTTTGATCTTAAAACTGAATTTGAGTTAGAGTTTAGCATTTTCCCTGTTTATATATTTCACAGTTTTTGAGAAATGGGATCGATGTTCAGTAGGTTGAGATGGGAGTTGGGGATTCATGAGTTTGTATAGGCTCTTCATGACATAAACTTTAACCTATATGTATAACCCTCTTCATAAGAACCTGAAATGCATATGTCCTAACCTATAACCTCTGTACACAGAGACACAACACACACTCTAACCATGTACATAACTACCATGTAAACTAAACCCTTTCCTCTCTAACTCCTTCCCTATATATAAGTTGTATATATGCATGTAGGTATACATTAGCTACATAGAGATGATTCCTATATATGCTATGTGTGTATTGAATATATATGTATATATATAAATTGTATGTTTGATGCCTTATATAGCTTTGTGATGGTGTGTGAGTGCTAGTCTAGGTTTGGTTAGAACCAAGAGTTGACTTAACCTAGATTAGACTTGATTGGACCAAGTGTGACCTAGTTTGACCTAGACAGTTGACCAAGAGTTGACTTCGACCTAGTTTGGCTAGAATTTGACCAAACCCTAAGCAGTAGCCCAAGTTACCTTACAGTTGACCTAGTTTGACCTAGACAGTTGACCAAAGTTGCCCAAAAGTTTACTTTGACCTAGTTGACTTAGAATCATGTAGTTTGCATTACAGATTTCCATTATTTCAATTTGAGTACTTAAATAACCTGTTTTACACTAAATAGGACTCTGTGACACAAGTTCGGACATCTATTCCTATCAGTCATTCAGGGTGACAGTCGAGTACATTCTTTATCATTTCATACTTGTTAGGATTTATATTCTTGCTCTAGATTACTTTACATGATGCTGTCACGTTATTATCACGGATTGCTACTATATGGATCTTGTCATGCGATGATATCTCCCTCGGGGTGCATCAGATACAGTTGCTATGTGCTTTTCATGAACATCTTGTATTTCATGTACACCGCTTTCATGTATACTCTTGTGCAATCTTGTACTCTCATGATCACGTGAGCAAACATGATAAAAACTTTTGTACAAGGAAAGTAACTTGACTGGATCCTTGTATATTGATTGGGGAGGGTGAGTAGGAAATGGTTATGTGATCAAATCCCATCTTGTATAATCTTGTGATACACTTGTAAATCTTGTACAATCTTGTGAAATCTCGTACATGTCCTAAACCGTTTATATAACCATCTCATGCTCTAAATCACATGTTACTTACAGTTCTTACTTATCATGTATATAGATATTTCCAGTTATCAAATATCTCTCATTTTATATATATATTTCTTTACAGTCTATGTATCTTACTCTTTTGTATGCTTTATATTTTCCCAACTTGATATGAACTACGTGAGATGTATTGTGCTCGCTCCTGTCCTGACTGGACCTGTTGCAAATATTACAGATGATGAGGGTGACTGCCCTACCTTCAATGGGACACATGAGGGTGACCTTCAGGAGCCTGAGGAGCATCTAGCTCAGTAGAGGGTGCCTAGTCTAGTCTAGTATTTATAGTTTTCAGTTTGTATCGGATTGTTCTGATTGTTAGTTGAGACTTAGTAATATTCAGGACTTGTATTTATATGTGTTGAACATCTATCTTGTCTGGTGCGATAACTCTATTTATATTTCAGTTCCTTTCTTTTATCTGATTCCATATCGTGCTCTATCTTCCCTAGACTTATGATTGAGATATAGAGTTAAGATGTTATATTATACCTCCGTACAGAGATGATATGTTTATATCATATTGTTGTTAGATGTTAGATATTATAGATGAACTATACACCGTTCTACCGCCGACACTGCGGTGTAGGCTGAACGTACCTACGTTCTCGTACCCTTCCTCAGGGTACCGGTCGTGACACATTTTTGTGTTGGCCCATGCAGGTTGATGTCGTAATTAGTGCGATCTCATAATGGTGCTCGACTTGGAGTACTAATTACGAGCCTGCGACTAGGACATAGGATCTAGGATATGATAGGAGTTACTCAATCATATTTTAGGAAAAACTCTGATCTTTTGATTACCATGACAACTCTTCTTGCATTTGAATTCAATTGTCCTTTCTTGATTTCCTTATCATGTGCCATATTGACCTCATTGTTTCAATCGGTCCTCAGGATGATGATTACTCACGCTCAGGCAGCAGGATCTAGTGTTGTTCTAGAGAGGTCTGATCCAGTAGGACCTCCACCTCCGGCTACGGGAGTAGCAGCCGAGGGAGCTGCTACCTCAGTTCATGCCCTTCAGCAGGAGTAGCAGCGACTGTTCCAGGAGGTCTTCCACCTCCAGCTACGGGACCGTCCATAGCCATTCCTGAACTCTTCTACCGCCACCTCCGCTACCGACAGATGCACAGCAGATGATGGACCTTCTACAGCAGGTGATGCAGACCTAGAGGGCCCTGGCAGAGGCACAACAGCATCAGGCCGACGCATCCCACCGCCAGACAGAGGTGTACGACAGAGTATGGAGAACTCCCACCAGATGGCGATGACAGCAATTGAGAGAGTGGTCTCGGGTACAGTTCAGGGTGCCACAATTCAGCAGCAGCAGAGTTAGAGGAGGCCTGGCACATGTCTAGATTTTAGAAAGATAAACCTGAAGGACTTCAAGGGTACCGAGGGTATCCTGTATGCTGAGGACTGGTTGGAGGACGTCCAGAGGAGCCTGGAGTTAGCAGAGGTTCCGAGGGACTTTGGGTGACGTCTGCGGCTAGCCAGTTCTTTGACATCGCTCTGAAGTGGTTCCGGACAGACCCTCAGGTGTCAGTGAGGGGTATATCATGGAAGAACTTTAGACTGCTCTTCAAGGAGAAGTTCTATCTCGACGTGGCTCTTACAGCTCTGGAGGCCCAGTTCGTCGGATCAGTGCAGGAGAACTCATCGGTGGACGAGTATGTAGCAGAGTTCTTCCATCTGAGTAGATTTACTCCAGACCTGATCCAGAATAAGGGGTATAAGGCCCGCAAGTTCAGGAGAGGCCTTATTCATGCGGTTCGCACTCGTACTTCCGGGCGATGCGATGCGACCTTCGAGCAGATACTGATGGAGGCACAGATAGCTGAGAAGGACTTCGGCCTCAAGCCGAAGAGGGGCAGTGGTACCTTAGGGGCTAGTTCTAGTACAGGGCTAGCCAAGCGCCCTCACACTCAGCAGAAGCCAGTTCAGCAGCATTTCAGGGCCAGGGACATATACTTCACCAGCAGGCACCCAGGCATTAACATCACACTATATGTGACTTCTGCAAGAGGCAATATCACGGATGGGGCGACTGTAGGAAGAGGCAGGGCCCGTATTTACTTGTGGTTCAACAGAGCATCAGTTGAGGGAGTGTCCCAAGAACTTGGCACGATTGGCTCAGACAGTAGCAGGAGCTAAGGATGCGACATGGCAGCAGACGGGACCACCGTTACAGACTAAGCAGCAGAGGCTTGTCCAGCATCAGCAGCAGGCCAGAGGAGGTCAGCAGGGGCGAGCTTTCGCCATGGCAGTCGAGGATGCACAGAAAGAGGGAGCGCTGATTGCAGGTTCCAATATTTTCGATTCCATTTCTGTATTTGCCTTCTTATGACTGTCTTGAAATTCGATTCTATCCGTACCTAGTAGTTGATAAATTTTGTTCAGATGTTTTATTGTGATTTATTTTCTTCTGAGATAAGTCGTATGGGCTTGGTCGCCTCGATTGTGGGATCTAAAGTCTTCTATAGTCATGTTAGTTAGCATAGTGAGGATATATATTCGGATTTTGGACGTATTTCTCGTGTGTGGGAATTTAAGATTTTTGCGGCCAAGCATGCGGCAATGCGAAAGTTTTAAATACCATGATTCTAGAGGTATGTACCTTAGTCAAGGACTTTGTGAATATCGTAGCCTTGCTCACTAGCATAACAAAAATTTCGAGTATCATGATTTTGGACAGACGCATATGATTATCGGACTGTGTGTTGAGACTGTGATTGTTGGGGGTTTTTGACCTAGAAGGAGTACGACCATTTTAATTTTGAGGACGAAATTTTTCTAAGGAGGGTAGACTTGTAGCACCCAGTTTCTAAAATGAGGATAATTTTGTAATTTTGTAATTATAATTTTAATAATGATATTTAAACCATGTTATAATTTTTGGTAATTTTTAGTTAATATAAAACTATTTAAAACTACGACTTGTGATTTTGATGAGTGACTGGTGTAACCCTAGAGTTTGGCTAAGCCTAGAGATTAACCATGACCAAGGGAGACTAATCATGTGATTAGGATGACTAATTACAACTTTTTAGCCTAAGGGTATTTTGGTCATTTTGACAAATTTGTGAAATTGTAATTTTGATTAATTAAATATTGTGCTAATCTTTTAGTTAAGCCTTAACCTAGAATTTTAACCTAACCTAGATTAGTCTTGAGGTTAGAACATTCCTACTAAGTGCCAAGGTTAGTAATATCAAGATATTATTCTAGTAGGATATTTTCCTTAGGATATTTGTGAAAAAGAAAACTTTAAACCAATAGGAAGGCTTGAAATTGGGTGGAATGATCTTAGCCACTCATCTATACCTAAACAAACCCTAATTCCCTTAGATGACCAGCCATCAAGTGCCCCCTTCCTATAAAGCATCCTTAAGAAGGCCTTTGGCTCTTTTTACAATTTCTTAAAACCTTACTTTGTTCTTCCCTAATCTTCTTCCATAATATCCAAATTGAGAACAAATTAAGTCAAATTAATTGCATCATCATCCACAACAGTAGAGGAGACTTGTGGAGGCTAGCTAGCAAGGTTAGAGGACGTTTGAACCATAGCAAATTAAGGAAGACGTTGAGTAGAGGCTCTTTTCATTGAGGTTTCACCCTTAATAGGTAAAACCCTACAAACACCTATAAATTCCCAATTTCTTTCCATAGATGGATCCATTTAGGGTTCCCCTAGGTGTAGCCCAAGTTTGGTAGGAATTCGTGTCCATTTCGTATCCGTATCGGACACGTATCAGTACTTTTTAATGAGTGTTCGATGAAATGTCACAGAATTGAAAATCATTAATTTGCAAAACTAATTGAACAAAATATAGATCTATATGTTTACTTTAAATCCCCCACTGACTGAGCATGATTTTGACTCGTATCCGTGTCCAAAATGGACACGAACCCGCTGCATGACACCCCCGTGCTGTATCCTGCTGCTCGGGTCCCCTATCTCACTGTACATATTACTTTGACACACCAAATTTGGTGTGCTCATGGGGGCCATGACTGTCAGGCCACCCATAAAATTTTAGGTGATATGGTAGAGTATCGAGGGAGTTCTCGAGCCTGCACTGAATTTACACTGTCGTACATGCAATGTACACGCGGGAAAATTTTGTACTGATACGTACATGTAACTCTCGACACGGCTCTTGTGGACACGATACAGGGAGACACATATGTAGCCCTACTCTGGGAGAACACAGGGACACGTGCACAAGGACACTGGTGTGTTTTCCATAAATAAATTCCTTTATTTATTGTGTATCTGGAAAAATTACAACTGTGGAAATCTGATCTAGAAGACGATCACTTTATCCCTTGGACTATGCGAAGAAGAAAAGCTCTCAAAATTTTGGCAGTAGATAACTATGTATCTGTACAATGAATGAGAAAAAGAACTCTATTTATAGAGTCAAAAATAATAACTGAAAAGATAACTGTCTTCACAGCCTGTACTTAGTTGAAAATCACGCAGGATTTAACATACGCAAGGTTGTGAGCAGTTACTGGACGTGGCCTGTAACTGTTGGACACATGGCGATCATGCATGAGTCGTGTACAAGTTACAGGACACGCAGGCGAGAGATCAGTGGCATGGCTGCCACGTACTCCAATTTGATGAAATCTACGCAGACTTGTTGAAGACAAAATCCACGCAGACTCGGGGTAGAAAGCTTCAAAATCCACGCAAACTTGGGGCAGGAAGCTTCAGAATCCACGCAGACTTGGTGAAGAAAACTTCAGAATCCACGCAGACTTGAGGAAGAAAACTTCAGAATCCACGCAGATTTGAGGGAAAGCTCAAAATACACGCAGACTTGAGATAGGACTGCCAGCTGTCTTGATTCAGCGTGCCTCAACTGACATAAAATCTCTGACAGTGATTGCTTTTGTCAGTCGCATTAAATGACAAGAAGCTCTTTTGGTACGCCAACTTGACGAAGGTTGAGTCTTGCTGAAGAAATTTCGAAAATCATGCAATAGACGGCTGTGATCTCTCGAATTCTGTGCATACGTGGCATACGAAGAGACATTCTTCGACTGTTGTGCTGTCAGTCATAATTAATTTTTGACAAATGATGAGCTGTCTCTTCAGCGTGATTTATAAATATTATCCTGATCAACTGAGCGTGACTTTTGACTCTGTCCTGATCAACTCAACGTGACTGTTGGACTTGTTCTGATCAACTCAGCGTGACTGTCATTTTTTAGGCCTACAAAACCCCCTTCAAAATTTTCGAAAAAATGATAAATTATTTTGAAATACTTTGAAAACGAGATGATAAAATGAATTCAGTCACGCTAAGATGACTTCAAATTTTTCGGAAGTCGAAAAGACTTCGAAGTTCTTTGAAAACATCCAAATGAACTTATTAAATGTCATAATGACTCTTCGTTCTCCGATACTGATTGCATCCAATTTATGGTGGAATATGAATCGCCGACGAGCTCTATTATATAAACAGGGAGAAGATTCATTTTTAATCTTCATCTTACGTCAACATGACACCAAAGGAAGAAGCTGAAGAAGAAGCATGCAAATTGGGTTTTTGTTCCCATGGTGATCCCACTTTTGAGGGTAAGGAACCAGAGCCTTTTGTCTTCGAGTTCAAAGATGACCCGACACAACTAGCTAAGAATTTCTTGAGCTATTTTGGCCTGGATGGCTCGTCTTCTTCTGATGGGCGCAGCTTCACAGAGCAGCATGAAATGTTGAAGGCTCTGTTACACCGCATGGGGGTTAAGAGTGTAGAAGAATTGGGCACTAAGCTCAGCCGCTCTGTAAAATAGAGCGTGTCTTTTATGCTTTTGGAAATGTTGCACTCTTTTTGTTTTGTCTTTTGTAAGGCCATCAGTGCCTGTCTTGAAGAATATAGTACAACTTTTGTGTTTGAACAGCGTGCATTAATGAAGAATATTAAGTAGCACTCTTTGACTGTTTCCAATGTTGCGTTGTCTTCCAAAGTACATGTGACACTCATTTTATGGTTTACGAGCGCTATTTACGCGGATCTTTTCCAAGAATAGGCTTGTACTTTATCCTTTAAATAGATAGATGAGTTTCACAGATACTCATCTCCCATTCTTCTTCTTCTTCTCTGATAATGAAATTTTTGTGAGATTTCATTCTCAAACAGGAAAGCAACGATTTCTGTGCACTGTATCAAACATGGGTTTGCCAATTCTTAGCACCAAACTTGAAGGTAAGTCCAATGTAGTACGCGTACTATGATTTTTGTCTCTGACTGAACAGGATATGCCTGACTAGCTAGTGCGTTCCAAATGACATTTCTATTGATTAATTCTCTTTTTCTTTGCTGTTCTCTGCAAAAGCTCGGCTGAAAACTTTCTTTAGAACTGGCATTGGCGATTTGGATGCTGTGGGGAGCGTTCTTCTGACACCAACATCAGGGAGCTCATGCGCTTTTGACGTACAAATTAGACAACTCAGAACTCTTCGTGGGATAGAAGGGTCTTCCTCAGATGGTAGGAAGAGCCTTTATACACGAGAGTTGGATGGTGGAGTCAACTCTACCCCGAGAAATTGGGTAGTAGAGTTTCTTTCAAGGCAGAACTAGGAATTGTATCCCAATGTGGAATACATTCCTATCTTCCTTAAGGTTACCCCAAATCCACCAATTGTATTGGCAGCACCACGACTTCGGGCTGCCATACTCTGTGGTTCTCCTCTCGTCTGAGATAGAAGACCAGAGTTTGATTCCTGCTGATCTGGTCGTGACTGAGACCCAGATAATCAGGAATTGCCACCAACAACGAACCTGACGGAAAGGTCCGACGGAGAAGATCCAAAGAAGAAGATAGATCTCTATTAGGTTATTGTTGTGGTGTAGAATGAAAATCCAAGATTGTAATAGATTTCCATTATGATTTGTAAGAAAGTCTAAGAAAATGTAATAGACTTTTTATGGTGAAATGAGAATGGAAATGATAATTCTTCTATGCTCAAAGATTTGTATTTGTGGATGAATCATGGACATGATAGATAATGAAATCTTTTTTCTGTTTTAGAGTATATGATATTATCAGAGGTATTATGGACGTGATAATATGTTGGAACTCAAAAGAAAATATTGATTTCTATGCAGAGGTCAAAAATGACAAATAAGCAAGTAGATTCGGAATTGATTCAGAGGTTATGAAAACGTGATCAATAACGAATCCCCACTTAATAAATTGATAGAAGATTATGAACGGACGAACCGTTTAGGAAATGATGAACGGATGAACCGTCGAATGAATGTAATAAATGAACGGTTGAACCGTCAAGTATTAATGAACGTATGAATCGTCGGATGAATGTGACGCTTCATTATTTGAGGAACTTCTGCCTATAAATATAGCAGAAATCTGACAAGAACGAACGCTTCTTCTTTCAAACATAAAAATGTCGTCTGAAGAAGCATCCAAGAAAGCTGGAATTGCCATGAAGATTCAGAAAGGTATTGAAAAACACCCTGCTGATCCAGTTCAATCGAAGAAGGAGGAAGCAGGTGAAGGTTCGTCTGCACCCAAGCCACCAAGGGATATTCTGGACTTCCTGCTCGAACCAGGAAGGACTGAAGAAGAAGAAGCCATGAGGATGGCCGCTTGTAAGTTCCTCGTAGGTTCTAGCAAGGAGATCCTCGGCTCTTTTGCTGATCACGTCTTCGAGAAGGACGGCAGTGGACCACGTCCAAATGTAGAAAAGGATGATAATGATCTTCCTTAATATCATGTACCATCATTCATGATTAAAATAAAATAAAAAAATTTATCTCTAAACATGAATTTGTCTGATGATTACAAGCATTTATACATGGTACTTTTTAAGGAATTTGCCATTAATAGGCATCAAAACTTTCGACCATCCAATTCTGAGAGTTGATAAGCTCCATTTGAGAAAACTTTGCTTACAATATAGGGTCCTTCCCACTTCGCGTCAAATTTGCCCTTGCTCATATGAGTCATAGTCATAGGACGTCTGACTGTTAGAACAAGTTCTCCTTTTTGATACGATCGAACTCTGACTTTCTTATTAAAAGCTCTTGAGATTCTAGCTTGATAGAATTCAATATTCTGTTGAGCAGATAATCGCTTTTCATCCAGAGCTTCTAATTCCTGAAGTCGAAGACGATCATTATTTTCAGCAGTGAGTTTATTAGCGATTGCTATCCTTAAAGAAGGAATTTGAATCTCTAATGGAAGAACAGCTTCGCAACCATACACCAGAGAGAAGGGTGTACATTTAGTAGCATTACGAACTGTAGTGCGATAAGCCCACAAACATTCACCGAGCTTCTCACTCCAATTACGTTTGTTAGTAGAGACAAACTTCTTTAGGAGTTTGATGATGGTCTTGTTGAAAGCTTCCGCTAATCCGTTAGCTGCCGGATTATATGCAGTAGAAGCCACATTGTTGATCCGGTGATCGTCACAGAATCGAGTAAACTTCTGACTGACGAACTGTGGTCCGTTATCATGAATAATGCGTTGAGGAACACCAAATCTGTAGATGACATGATGCTTAATAAAGCTGATGACATTAGACGTCTTAACTTCAGATAAAAGAATAGCTTCGGCCCATTTGGAGAAGTAATCGGTTATTGCGAGAATAAACCGATGACCCTTGGATGACGGTGGATTGATCGGGCCGATAATGTCCATGCCCCAAGCTTCGAAGGGCCATGATGCTGCCGTCGGATGTAGAAATTCCGAGGGTTGGTGAATAAAATCCACATGGATTTGACAAGCTTTACACTTCTTTGCATATTCGATGGCATCTGATACCATAGTGGGCCAATAATAACCTATACGTCGAATACGGTCTTTAAGTTTTGGTCCAGGCTGATGTACTCCACAAATTCCATCATGTGCTTCGCGAATAATTTGTTGAGCCTCGTCACCGGCAACACATCGAAGAAGTAAACCATCATAAGCTCGACGATATAAGGTCTTTGTTGTATGATTATAATAGAATCGGAGTGATCGTCGTCTGATAGATGCTGCCTCACTCGGATCATCCGGAAGAATATCATATAATACAAAATCTAAGAAAGGAAGTCTCCAATCCGTATCCGTATTTTGATTCTCGGCTGAGTTACTGAAGATGAATTCTATGCTGGAATCAGATGAAGATGATAAAGATTTACGACTAAATCCAAATCCTCTTGTTGTGTTGACGTCATGAGATGTTGATTCTTCAATGTCAACTGGAAGTCCTAGGGTCAGGTTATTTTCAAGATAAAATAATTCTCGATTGCAAACAATAATCATTTGTTGTCGTCTAATCGGGATAGCCAACACCGCTGCAAGATTAGCTAGAGCATCAGCTTCTGTGTTACATGCTCGCCTAACATGTTCAATGAAGAATTCTTCAAATGAAGAAGCCATAGATATAGATGATCTATGATAAGGAACCAGATCTTGATGGCAAACTTCATAAGTACCCCTTATCTGATTAACAATGAGTTTAGAGTCTCCGTACGCCTCCAAATGTTGAATATTTAGATGTTTAGCGAGTTGAAGACCAATGAGTAATGCATTGTACTCAGCTACATTGTTTAAACACGGCTGATCGAGAGAATAAGCTCTTTGGATAACAAGACCTTCTGGCGATACAAGAACGATTCCAACTCCAGCGACAATATCACCATTAGGACCTATCCTTGAAGCTCCATCAAAGAATAGACGCCAAGTAGGATCTTCTTCAGCAATTTGGTTTGAATCTAGGACTTCATCTGGAATTTCATCATAGAGTTTTGAATCTTCTGGAATTGAATGAGCAGCCATAAAATCAGCTAAAGCTTGTCCTTTGACTGACTTCTGTGGAATATAATGCATGTCATACTGAGCAAGTAGGATTCCCCAGTTAGCTAATCGAGAATTCAAAACACTGGATTTCTTCATCATGATCCGTATAGGATTGATCCTGGAGATGACATGAATAGTCTGGCCAATGATATAATGTCGTGTCTTTTGAACAGCGAACATCAAGGCTAGACATTCTTTTTCGACCGGTGAATATCGAGGTTCAGCTCCGGTCATAGTACGACAGAGATAGTAGATGGCTTGTTCATGACCATTTTGATTCTTTTGAGCGAGTAATGCACCCAATGAATGACTCATTGCTCGAGTATATAGGAGAAATGGAATTCCTGAAACGGGAGGTACCAATACTGGAGGGCTCATCAGATATTGTTTTATATCATCGAATGCTTTCTGACATTCATCATTCCAGACAAAAGAAACACCTTTCTTCATAAGTTTGTTGAATGGTCTGCAGCATCCTGATAAATTAGAGATGAATCTCCTGATATAAGCGATCCTTCCTTGAAATCCTCGTAGCTCTTTTAAGGTGCGTGGAGGACGCATCTCTTGGATGGCTTTGATCTTCTCGGGATCCACGTGTATACCTTTAGAGGTAATGACGAAGCCGAGAAATTTACCACTAGAGACGCCTAAGAAGGACTTAGTAGGGTTCATCTTTAATTGATGCTTACGCATTAGATCAAAAATAGTCTTCAAATCTTGGATATGATCCTCCTTTTGTCGACTTTTGACTGCAATATCATCAACATAGCATTCGACTGTTTTTTGCAGATGTTCACGGAATATAGTGCTCATGGCTCGTTGATAAGTTGCTCCTGCATTCTTGAGACCGAATGGCATAACTGTATAACAGTATGTACCAATCGGCGTTCTGAAAGAAGTGTGCTTCTCGTCGTCTGGAAACATTTTAATCTGATTGTACCCAGAATACCCGTCCATGAATGACATCCGTTCAAATCCACAGGTATTATCAATCATGACATCAGTAATTGGTAGAGAGAATTCGTCTTTAGGGCATGCCGCATTGAGATCGCGGAAGTCTATGCATAATCTGATCTTGCCAGTCTTTTTAAGGACAGGAACTATGTTAGCCACCCAATCGGGATGTTGTTCCTCTCTAATAAACCCGGAGGTCATGAGTTTATTGACTTCAGCTTCAATTGCATCCATAATGTCTGGACGAAATCGTCGCTGTTGTTGTTTGACCGGTTTAGCATTCGGCAAGATATTGAGCTTGGGAGTTGCAATTTGTGGATCAAGTCCTGGCATATCTTCATAACTCCAAGCGAAGACATCGATGTAGTCACGAATGAGTTTGATCATGTCTTGCTTATCAGTTTCTGAAAGACTTTCACTGATGAATATTGCTTTGGGAGATCCCTCTTCACCAACATCTATTTGAACAAGTTTGTCTTCAGTCGGAAGTTCTTTTTGCTCGAAACGGAACTCCCATTGATTATCTAATCTTTGGGCCCATTGTTCTGATTCAGGTGAGATTTTAAACTCTTCTTCGTCTTCATCACTTTCTTCAGAATGGTCAATGAAAACCATGTTGGAAGACAGAATGTTGCAATAGAAATCACCGATACTCGTATCGGAATCCTAAGAAGTAGTACTGGAAGAATCAGATCTCTTATCTTCGTCAGACTCGGGATCTTCATGAACAATATTGATAAAAGGAGTAGGAGCAATATATCCCAATCCGCATTTCGTCCTTCCATATTTCAGAGGAGGAATACGAACAGGCATTTTTCTTCCTTTTCCACTATTGAGGCCAGTCCTGAAGTCATAGCCCATATTTTTGATGATGTCTTTAGATTGCTGACTATAACGACGTAGTTGTAATCTTCTAGTATCATCATTTTTGTCATCATCTTCTAAATCAGAAGGACTTTGGGGCCCTTTATAGAAGAATATTGGAATGTCTCCTGGCTTTCTGCTGGAAACTAGAAAGTATGAAGATTGTACAGGTTCTAGAGATACATCTGTATGAACAGTCTGTACAACTCCTATGGTTATTGTGTTCAAGTCATCTAACAAATGTAAATAACTATGAACATAATTACACACATCAACGTACTGCAAAGATGAAGACTTTTCATTAAATGTAAAAGCAGCAATATTTACATTAGAAGAAGGCTGAGCCTTAGAGATTTTAGCCAAGTCAATAACTAAAGAGGGAGAAGAAGAACGAGAAGAAGTGTTGTTTCGATTAAGATCGATAACAAATGGCTCAGAAGAGGTGAGCTCCTTTGAAGCTTGAGATGGAAGAATAATCCGCCCTCCAACTGGAATTAGCAGAGTATCCTGTTTCACATGAGGAGATGCAGGAACTGCAGTACGTCCACTGACAGGAGTAATCATTGTGTCCTGAGCAGACGACTGAGGTAACGGAGAGATCCGTCCACTCACCGGAATGATGAAAGAACCTTCTCCAGAGAGTTTGGGAGATTGTTGCTGAGTAGTTCGACCTTTAACAGGAATTATTAAGGTCTCACTTTGTGAATCCTCTTTCTCCATAGCTTGTATGACCATTGTATACTCTTCTTTGTACATTCGGGAATCATTGAAATAAGCTTCAACCCCATGGAAGGGATTTATATCAGCAACTTCTTTTTGTACTCTTCCATTGCTATCAATGTATTTAAAACACTGATGAAGAGTAGAAGGCACCACATTATTTTCATGAAGAAAGGGCCTCCCCAGAAGAAGATTATAGGATCCCACGATCTTGATCACATAGAAAGTGACTTTGGATCTGAAATCGCCTATTTGAAGCTTCAGATGAATCTTTCCCAAAGGCTCGCTTCGGCTTTGATTGAATCCCAGGATAGTAGTAACCGTCTTGGAGAGTTTGTGAAGAGGGATTTTTAGTTCATCCAATAAGCTCTTTGGTATTATGCTTATAGCAGACCCTGGATCAATAAGGATACGATCTATCTTCATCGTATCGATATAACCGGTGTAGTAGAGAGGCCGATCATGTCGATTATCCTCCAGTAGCATGTCGTCTTGTGTAAAGGTGATATTTGGGATAATCTCCAATACACTATTGTAATGTAAGCAAGTGGCAGGTTCTGTATTTGGCTTCTTCAACTGTACAATACAAGAGTCTGCTTGAAGAAGTGCTTCACTTAACGTCTCTCGAGTTTCTTTAGAAAGACGTAGAAGTTCAAAGAGGGACATTTTAGCTGGAGTATTAGCAAGTTGAGCTAGAATGTCGAAGTTATAAGGCTTCTGAAGCCCAAGAGGAGGGGACTTCTTGATTGGTTTATCAAACCGAGCCTGTTGTTTGCCTTTCTCAAAAGCCGTAGGCTTGGAAGAAACAGGTTCAACTGGTGTAGTTGAAGGAACAGGTGCAGTAGATGATTCTTCTTCAGGAGGAACATTAGGAGCATCTTTATTAGCTGGAGGGATATCAGGAGTATCCTCAGGATTCTTGGAATAATCCTTTAGATAAGGTTTCCCTGTTCGAGTAGCACCAGCATGTGCTTCTTCTTTCTCTTTTGGCTCTGTGTCAGAGGTAGACCCAAGAGACATCATATGACATGACTTAACCTTTCCAGCCTTTTTGGACTTTCGAGAAGTAGTATTTTGAGGAAAAGAAGATTCAAAATCTGCCACTAGATCAGGATGAATCCACATGATTTCTCCAGTTTCCAAAGTGATTGGCACTAATCCTTCAAATTGTGGAGGAGGAATATTCACTATCTCAAGAGTTGCCTTGGGAATAGGAACGATCCCACTTTCAAGAAGTTGAGGAGGGAAATCTCCGAATTGCATAGAGACGACGTTGGAGGTGACGGTCTTCTCTTTCGGAGTAAGGGAGATAGCTCCAGATTTAATCATTTCTTGGATCTTTTCTTTCAGTACATAACATGTACGAATTGTGTGACCCAATATTCTGTGATATGGGCAGTATTTGGGATGATCTGTCTTACCAGCTTCATCAGGTTTCTTGATTTCAGGTAATTGTATCTTATTACCTTTCAGCAGACATTCAAAGATACCAAGGACATCGTCATCATCGAAAGAGTATTCTTCCTTGGGGCGAGGTGTTCTTGGTTGTTGAGTTGTAGAGGTAGGAGAAGTTTGAACAGTTGATGCATCTTTGCTCTGAAGATTAACTTCAAGAGTTTCTTTTCCTTTGCGAACATTGTTTTTATTGTTTGTACCTTGACCTGTTTCTTTGGGAGTCATCTGCACTCCTAAACCTTTGAAGGTTTCAGCACTAATTTCTGTAGCCTTGGCACTAACTATGAAAGAAGGCCAGTCTTGGAATTGGGTGGATCCTGTCCACATGCTGATGATTGGCAACAAGTTTGATTTGCATGTGTCGATGGTGACAGCATCAGGAGTTCCAAGAGGCATCTTCAGAGCTTCTCTTCGAAACTGTTCAATGTAATCCTCTGTAGTTTCATTATTTTTCTGCTTGATTCTAATAAAAGCAGACATAGTCATGTCATTGAGCCCTTCATAGAATCGTTCAAGAAATATCTGTTTGAAACCGGCAAATGAGGTAATGCTCCCATCTGGGAGACTTCTATACCATTCATAAGCCGTTCCTTTGAGACATCCAACAAACACCCGAGTAAGGAGGGCGTCGCTTGGTTGCAATTGATCAGTCATCACTTCAAAGTGATTAATAAACTGACTTGGAGAAGTGGTTCCATCATAGAATGAGATAGTAGGAGGCTTGTATTTAGGAGGATACGATACTTGCTTCTATTCTATCGGATAAGGTTGCTTGATGCCTAACCTTTGTAAACCATCTTTCTGTTTGAATGCTTCGAATTGAGATTTGAGATTCCTCAATTCTTCATTAACAACTCCGGAAGATTGTGGAGTTGTAGCTTGTAGAGAATAGTTGGGAGGAGGAACAGCATTATAAGCACTACCCCCAACTCCAGAGAGACTAGGGTTTGGTTGAGCTGGTCCAGGAGTATTGGATTGTACTGTTGGAGGAACTTGTACTGGACTCATATCAGCGTCAGTTGGTATGGCATCTGGTACAGTCTGTCGATTTTGTAACTGAGCTGTCATGAGTTCATACATTAATTTCATAGTATCAGCCATAGACTTCATTTGCTGTTCCAAAGAAGCAATTCTTTGATCTTGAGGAGTCAAGGAAGAGAAAGGTTCATTGTTCAATTCATTTTTCCCATCCACCATATACGTCGTGACTGTACGAGGGATTATTGATGAACTGGTGGATGTTGTTTGTTCTGAATCACTGCTTCGTGCATCAAAGTCAATTATAGGAGAACTACCCTCAGTAGGAAGAGGTGGGAAGTTAGATTCTCCCAGAAATTCAGAATCATCTTCAGAGATCAAATTTCTTTGACTAGAAGCCAGGACTTTTGCTCTGGTATTTCTATATACTCCATCTGGACTATCAGCTCTACCCCCAGTATCCCGAGAGGTCATGTTGACAGAAGCAAACAAAGGCTCATCTTCATCAGGCATAGGTTCACACTGAATCCAATTGAAGACAGATTGTCGTTTTGTTTGACATCTGCATTGCATTGTGACTCTTGGCTGGAAGTCACATTCATGATCAACATGGTCATAAGCCATTGATTGACATCTGCATTGAATTATGACTCTTGGATAGAAGTCACATTCAGCATGGTCCTTTGACACAGAATCACTTCTTCTCTTCTGTTGAAGATATTCTCGTAAATCTGTTTGTGAAGATTGAGGAGTATATTTCCTGTTCTTGGGTCTTGATGGCTCTTGATTATATAGAGAATGATTAATATGAGCCACATAGTTTCTTGCATACTCTGCATATGGATCTCTTATCCTTGTTTCCAACTGGTATGGTTTCTTAACACCAGAAGTGTTAAGTTTTGTTCTTAGATCAGTTGGAGGTAACACATTGGTTTTGGAAACATGGAGTTTTCCTTCCATTGACCTAGATATTTGCAGAGAAGGAAAAGTTGAACCACCCCCTTGATTAGGAGTTGGTAACAAACCCTCTTTTATGGACAGATTCTGTGCCCAATTCGGAGAAGTCATAGAAGAAGACACTAAGGAATGTTTCTTCTTTAGACTCATTCAAGTTTTGAGACATAGAATGTCCAGAAGGAAGAGTAGTCAAAAGACCATCTTCTTTTCTTTGACTAACAAAATTGTCAGTCAAAGCTGTTCCTGAAGTAAAAACTACAGGAACAGAAGAAACAACTAAAGAGTTATTCCTTTTCGAAGGGACTTTGTGTGGAAGACCACCCCCAGTTCTAGTGGAACTTGGCAAAGAAGAAGAGATAGCTAAAGAGCTATTCTTCTTAGATGAAATACACGCTGAAACAGGCTTGGTTAAAGAACAAATACTGTTAGCGTGACTTTTGACTTTGGAAGTACACGCTGGAACGGACTTGGCTAAGGAGCCAGCACTGTTAGCGTGATTGTTGATTTTAGAATTACAGACTGGAACAGACTTGGCTAAGGAACCAGTGCTGTCAGCGTGACTTTTGGGTTTGAAATTGTACGCTGGAACAGATTTGGCTAAGGAGCCAGTACTGTCAGCGTGACTTTTAATTTTGGAGACACACACTGGAACAGATTTGGCTAAAGAGCCAGTACTGTCAGCGTGATTTTTGGATGTGAGATTGCACACTGGAACAGATTTGGCTAAAGAGCCAGTACTGTCAGCGTGACCTTTGATTGCTGTCATCTTCGAGCGCACAAGAGTGTGCGTGCTTGCAGTAGAGTTCTTGCCAGTGTTAGGAGTAGACACTGTGGCAGAGACTTTACCATTAGCTGCCAACTGATTCTTAGGGACATAGGCAGAGTGTCCCTTCGACTTGGCAGTGATGATGGAGGCTGTAGTGGGCTTACCAATCTTAGCTCGCTGTATTTCTTCATAGGCGAGTTGATCAAATTGGATCGTCATCACCTTCTTCGTCGAGCCGATTGACGAAGTGTCGCATTAAGTTGTTGCCATCTCAGAAGAGGAGATGGATTTTCCCAGCAGAGTCGCCAATTTATTTTCCATAAATAAATTCCTTTATTTATTGTGTATCTGGGAAAATTACAACTGTGGGAATCTGATCTAGAAGACGATCACTTTATCCCTTGGACTATGCGAAGAAGAAAAGCTCTCAAAATTTTGACAGTAGATAACTATGTATCTGTACAATGAATGAGAAAAAGAACTCTATTTATAGAGTCAAAAATAATAACTGAAAAGATAACTGTCTTCACAGCCTGTACTTAGTTGAAAATCACGCAGGATTTAACATACGCAAGGTTGTGAGCAGTTACTGGATGTGGCCTGTAACTGTTGGACACATGGCGATCAAGCATGAGTCGTGTGCAAGTTACAGGACACGCAGGCGAGAGATCAGTGGCATGGCTGCCACGTACTCCAATTTGATAAAATCTACGCAGACTTGTTGAAGACAAAATCCACGCAGACTCGGGGTAGAAAGCTTCAAAATCCACGCAAACTTGGGGCAGGAAGCTTCAGAATCCACGCAGACTTGGTGAAGAAAACTTCAGAATCCACGCAGACGTGAGGAAGAAAACTTCAGAATCCACGCAGATTTGAGGGAAAGCTCAAAATACACGCAGACTTGAGATAGGACTGCCAGCTGTCTTGATTCAGCGTGCCTCAACTGACACAAAATCTCTGACAGTAATTGCTTTTGTCAGTCGCATTAAATGACAAGAAGCTCTTTTGGTATGCCAACTTGACGAAGGTTCAGTCTTGCCGAAGAAGATTTCGAAAATCACGCAATAGACGGCTGTGATCTCTCGAATTCTGTGCATACGTGGCATACGAAGAGACATTCTTCGACTGTTGTGCTGTCAGTCATAATTAAATTTTGACAAATAATGAGCTGTCTCTTCAGCGTGATTTGTAAATATTATCCTGATCAACTGAGCGTGACTTTTGACTCTGTCCTGATCAACTCAACGTGACTGTTGGACTTGTTCTGATCAACTCAGTGTGACTGTCATTTTTGAGGCCTACATGGTGTCATGTGTCGTGTCCTAGATCAACCGACACGCGTACATGAGGAATATTTTTGACTGCTCTGTTACTTTTTTGTTTTCGTGACACTTCATGTCCACTTATGTGGACACGAGAACACAACCCTAAACTCCTATAAACTTGTACCTAACCTCTGTTGAATGTGATTTAGGGTTTATCATTGTATTGGGTTCAATTTCATTAGAAATTCATTTTTACTAATACAAGAATGAAATCCTCTATGTTAACTGAGAACTGTGTTTAAAATTTAGGGTTTTTATGTGTTTAACCGAAAATTAATTTGACTAAATACATATTGTACATGTTATGAATACATTGATAGATGTGTAGATGATTGGGGATTCAAATGGGATGGGTTGTATTCGAATTTCACTAGTTATTGACTGAACAGAAATGAAACCTGAGAAAACCTTAACTAATATGAACCTGAGTTTTGCATGTGTTGTTCCTGAGAGTTTTAGTAAGGTTAAAATGTCATGTTAACTGAGATAAGTTGCTAAGAAGTTAAACCTGATATTTAGTTAGGAATGGTGATTTCGATTTGGTTTTGCATGATGGAACTGGGGATTCCCAGTACCCTTTCTTTGGTGTGCGTATTGATCAATAGAAAGTTAAAAAGATCTAATACATGTTCTAACCCTTCATAGGCGAAAACTAGGGTTCACGAATTATACCTGCGGCGGAAAGGAGACAAGTAATTCCTGGCAATCTCGAGCGGACGACCCCAAGATCTTCTGCACGTATTCCTTCCTTGAGTTGGACATCGTGTGGGCAACGATCTCCCAACCTTTTCTTCTCCTTAGCAGCCCTCTCTTTCTCTCCTTACGTGAATCACGAATTTAGAAAAAGTATTTGATTTCTGATCAGTAATCTGGCGGGCAGAGAATAGAGGATATATATATATATATATAGGCTACGGCAGGGACCATGAGAAAAAATTAGGGTTAGGCCTCCTAACGGATCTGGATATCCCGTGTTCAGCCCGAACACACAATCCAGGCCCATTAACAATAGCTCGGTCCACAAATGAGCTATTGTTGCACTACCTCCCGAATCCCAAATTATGTTTATGGGCTCCTTTTATTATATGCTCGTTTTGCTCCCCATGTGAAGATATTGTATGTCCGTAGATCAAATTAAGTTACTGACAACTATATTGATTCAAATCTTTTATCCTTAAGTAGTACCGTTCAACTTTATTTGTTATGTCGGATATAATCCACCTGCAAGGTTTACATGACAATCCTTATGAGCTCCTTAAGGGGACATCATCAACCCGATGTACCGGGACATGGATTTCATTTATAATCAACAGCCCATCATACATACAATGTTATTACCTAATTCATAGATGTTGTTGATCCATAATGAATCACACTCTTTTATGAGTCAAAGTAATACACACTGCATATACATGTCTGTTATTATATCCAGATTAAGAGCATAAGCATCCATAATAACTGAGGTGTTTGTTCTCTTATGTAGTCGGTACAAAGAGAACAACCTCAAGTGGTCCTGTTCAATACACACAAAGTGTACTAGTGTAAAGCTATAGTCAAGATAGACTAATACCAGATTACACTACAACCTTTCCAATAGATTGTCCAAGTCCATCTAGGTTGTGAACTATTTATATACTCCATAGGGAACTGATAATATGATCTTCTGTGTGACATCACACACCATATTATCTATAATATAGAATATCAGACATTTGCATTAACACTTGCAACAAATACAATATGCAACATTTGTCCATATGATTCTCATTCAAAATTTAAGGAAATAAGGTCACTACAAAAGTGATGCTTTTAGTATATAACCCTAACATGGCATTGGATACACTGTTAGCTAATTGTTGGACTGTCAATTATCTGAAATTCCTGAGAATTATTTCCTATTGACATATTATGTAGACACTAGTTCCAGAGATTTGCACACACGTTTTACCTATTAGCTAACTAGTGTATCACATATACAAGTAGACACCCAACTGAGATTAAATAGAACATGTAGAACTGAAAACTGGGATTTTGATGTTTGAATTGAAAACTGGAATTTTGATCTTAAAACTGAATTTGAGTTAGAGTTCAACATTTTTACTGTTTATTTATATTTCACAGTTTTTGAGAAATGGGATCGATGTTCAGTAGGTTGAGATGTGAGATGGGGATTTATGAGTTTGTATAGACTCTTCATGACATAAACTTTAACCTATATGTATAACCCTCTTCATAAGAACCTGAAATGCATATGTTCTAACCTATAACCTCTGTACACAGAGACACAACACACACTCTAACCATGCACATAACTACCATGTAAACTAAACCCTTTCCTCTCTAACTCCTTCTTTATATATAAGTTGTATATATGCATGTAGGTATATATTAGCTAAATAGAGATGATTCCTATATATGCCTATGAATGATTTCATATATTAGAGTATGCTATGTGTGTATTGAATATATATGTATATATATAAATTGTATGTTTATGGCTTGTATAGCCTTGTGATGGTGTGTGAGTGCTAGTGTAGGTTTGGTTAGGCCCAAGAGTTGACTTAACCTAGATTAGACTTGATTGGACCAAGTGTGACCTAGTTTGACCTAGACAGTTGACCAAAGTTGACCAAGAGTTGACTTCGACCTAGTTTGGCTAGAATTTGACCAAACCCTAAGCACTTGCCCAAGTTACCTTACATTTGACCTAGTTTGACATAGACAGTTGACCAAAGTTGACCAAGAGTTGATTTTGACCTAGTTGACTTAGAATCATGTAGTTTGCATTGCAGATTTCTATTATTTCATTTTGAGTACTTAAATAACCTGTTTTACTCTAAATAGGACTCTATGACACCAGTTCGAACATTTATTCATATTAGTCATACTGGGTGACAGGCGAGTACATTCTCTGATCATTTCATACTTGTTAGGATTTATATTCTTTCTCTAGATTACTTTATATGATGATGTCACGTTATTATCACGGATTGGTACTATATGGATCTTGTCATGCGATGTTATCTTCCTCGGGGTGCATCAGATACAGTTGTCATGTGCTTTTCACGAACATCTTGTATTTTATGTACACCACTTTCATGTATACTCTTGTACAATCTTGTACTCTCATGATCACGTGAGCAAACATGATAAAAATCTCTTGTACAAGGTAACGTAACTTCACTGGATCCTTGTGTATTGATTTGGGAGGGTGAGTAGGAAATGGTTATGTGATCAAATCCCATCTTGAACAATCTTGTGATACTCTTGCAAAATATTGTACAATCTTATGAAATCTTGTACATGTACTAAACTGTTTATATAACCATCTCATGCTCTAAACCACATGTTACTTACAGTTCTTACTTATCATGTATATAGATATTTCCAGTTATCAAATCTTTCTCGTTTTCATATATATATTTATCTACAGTCCATGTATCTTAATCTTTTGCCTGCTTTATATTTTCCCAACTTGATATGAACTGCGTGAGATGTATTGTGCTCGCTCCTGTCCTGACTGGACCTATTGAAAATATTACATATGATGAGGGTGACTGCCCTACATTCTATGGGATGCATGTGGGTGACCTTCAGGAGCATGAGGAGCATCTAGCTCAGTAGAGGGTGCCTAGTCTAGTCTAGTATTTATAGTTTTCAGTTTGTATCGGATTGTTCCGATTGTTAGTTGAGACTTAGTAATATTCAGGACTTGTATTTATTTGTGTTGAACATCTATCTTGTGTGGTGCGATAACTCTATTTATATTTCAGTTCCTTTCTTTTATCTGATTCTATATCGTGCTCTATCTTCCCTAGACTTGTGATTGAGATAAAGAGTTGAGATGTTATATTAAACCTCCGTATGGAGATGATATATTTATATCATATTGTTGTTAGATGTTAGATATTATAGATGAACTACACAGCGTTCTACCGTCGATACTGTGGCGTATGCTGAACGTACCCACGTTCTTGTGCCCTTCCTCAGGGTGCGGGTCGTGACACACTCCAATGGAAACTTCAACCAAGCTTGATGTAGATGAACAAGGCAAACCTGTCGACATACGTAAGTATCGAGGTATGATTGGTAGTTTACTTTATTTAACTACTAGTCGTCCTGATATAATGTTTATTATTTGCTTATGTGCAAGATTTTAAGCTAACCCTAAGGAATCACACCTGTGTGTCGTTAAGCGTATCTTTTGATACCTTAAGAATACTTCTTCTGTTGGCTTATGGTATCCGAAAACAACGTCCTTTTGACCTTATCGGGTATTCGAATGCAGATTTTGCTGGATGCAAAGTAGATAAAAAAAAGTACTAGTGACACATATCATTTTCTAGGTAAGGCTCTAGTCTCTTGGTTTAGCAAAAAAAAAAATTCTGTTGCATTATCGACTACTGAGGCCGAGTTCATCGTCGTAGGACGTTGTTGTTCACAAATTTTGAGGATGAAGAAAACCCTAGAAGGCTTTGATTTACACTACACACATACCCATTTTCTGTGACAACACTAGCACTACAAACTTGTCTCAGAATCATGTATGTGACTTTTACACTAAGCACATTGAGATTTGACATCACTTTGTTAGAGATCATCAAACAATTGGAGACATCAGTTTAGAATATGTAGACACAGAGAAATAATTGGCTTACATTATTACAAAACCTTTAGCAGAAGATAGATTCAATTATTTACGTCAAGAATTAGGAAGTTTAAATATCAATAATATTAATTAATTTTATCTTATTAATTATTTTTTAATATGCAAATTTTTTTCGAGACTAGCCTACAAAGGGTCTATCTGTCACCACAACTATGGCTAAAACGAAGCGGTACTTAAGCGTCCCCCGATGGACCGCCGTTAGCTGGGATAGTACCCCTACAGCTAATCTGAAACAGTCGCTGCATAACAAAATTTAATTCATAAAATAAATTTAATTATATTAATTAAAATTTAAACTACTAATTTTGGAATAAATAATTGAAAAGGAATAATAAATACAAGGTAACATTTTGAATTTTGTGCAAAATAACCTCAACTGAGTTCAAGGCGAACTCGCAACGAATTTGGCCCGAACTCAGTTGGTGTCGGGTTCTTTTAAACAGAAACTGAATGGCCCAACATTTATTTCTTCTTTATCCTCTTCAAAACAGCAGCACAACAACCGCGAAAACTTCTAAAACCCTAGTTTTCAATCCTTGATTTTTCCCTACCCCTTTGGAATTTTCTGTTGAAATTTTGGATTCGGGCATGAAATCTTCTCCTTTTCCACATACTCTAATCTGAGAAGGTATAATATCCTCTATATCTCCATCTCTCAATTTTTTAATTTCATAGAGGCTTTATATTTCCATTGAAAAATCTTGCCTAGAGTTAACAATCCTTTCACGAGAAAGAAGACGGCTAGTGATACGTCATCGTCTTCTGATCCTACCCTTGGATCTCTCTTTTTGTCCATCCAAACGGATGACGGGGTATTCAATGAGTTTTTTTTGAAACTCTAGAACAATCCTTACTATGGTATGTACATTTTTTAATTCGTAATATTTGCCCCGGTGCACCGATAAAATGGACGATCTTTCCGTCTCATAAACCATATTTTGAAGCTTTAGAAAGCTTTAGGATTGCATGTTCTTGTCACACATTTATTTTCTATTGCCCCTAATGCAATTATGTTATTTACTATAACTTTACTCTTGCTGACGATGATTATCTTGTGAAAAGTTGTGTCGCCGGCATTGATATTCAATGCAATGATAAAGATTTAGCAACGATCACTAATTTTGGATTTCCCAACGACATGATTTCGACCAATTTTAAGAATCAACATTGTTCTTCTAATCTCGTCCGTCCAAGCAAGTTTAAAGCCATAAACTTGATCTTGTTCTTCTATGAGTTACATCAGATCATCTTTTCTAACATACTACCTAAGTCCACCTCAAAAGACGATGTAACCAGTCTTGAATTGTCTGCTATCTACCACATTCATCATGGGATTCCCTTTTCTGTCCCTAAGACTATTATCAAGATGATGGCTAGGTGTCATGAGATGAACATGAATCTTCTCTATGCGATGATCCTACCTATCATCTTTCATCATTTTGAGATTGATTTGTCTTCTTGTGCTCGTGACTCTGAACCTAAACATTTGCAGCTTTCACATCCTAGTGCCTCTGCCCTTATGATCCCGCTACTGTGCCATCTCCTCCACCTCAGACCTATCCTTTGTCACTTGAGGGCATCCATCAGCATGTGGATGATTTATGACGTGCTCAACTGTATAAGCAGAACCCTTTGCGCGCGTATGTGACCGAGACATTGAAGGAACAAGATTTCTGAAATGCCAGTCGGTTTTAGGCCCTTGTAAACTAGTTTGCAGGTCTACGTTTTGTTGGCCCATTGGTGTATGGTCCAACCTGATTTTAATAATTGATCAAACTCTGTATCGATATAAAGGCGACTTGGACTATTTGGACAACTTAGACAACAGCTAAAGAACTGCTACCTACATGTTCAAGACCGAAGCCGATTTTGTCGTATGAGTCTGTATGCAATATAATTTTCATATTTATTGAGTCTAGGAATACTCGGTGTACAAAATATTCCTAGACTCAATAAATATAAAAATTATATTGCATATAGACTCAGACGACAAAATCGGCCCTCAGACTGATCAACATGCTAGTTATCTTCCAGGAGATCCTACTGTTTCTGGTTACCGCCATGAGGATGAGGTAGTTCATCATTACTTAAACCCCGATAACACCTATGATTGGTACCATGGTTCTGGTGCTACTCTGCATCCAACCCATAGAGCTGGTACTTCTGGTGTTGGACCTTCCGGACATGGTGATGTTATTGTTCATCCCGATGATGATTCTGACTAGATGAGAATTTTATTTAGACGCTATATTTATTTTGTCTAGATGTTATCTTACTAGACTCTGTTTATGTCTATGTTTTCTTGGAAATGTTACTACTTTCCTTGGTAGAATTTTTTATGCACTTCTATGTTGCCTTTTGAGATGCTGAGTTTGTTTCCAAGCTCTTTTTGATGCATTTTTCTTTCTGTACTTATTTATATTGTTTGTCCCTTTTGGTATGCACTTATGCTTAGCATTATCTTTAGCTACTGCTTGAAATCATAAACTGCTTGTGAAATAGTTGTTATTTTTTATATTATCTCTGTTTTTCTTCATTAGTTTTTTCTTAAGCATAAATTACGGAGGAGCTAATCTTTTTGCAATTATTTTGGTAAGTGACAACGGGGAAGAAAAAGATCTAACATCTTCCTTAGGATAATACCTGCCAAGAGAAGACGGTACAGTAGACAGTACAGTACCAAATACACGTTTTGAGTTTTTCAAATTAAGACCAAGATGTTATATAGGTCATGGTTTATCAATTATCAAAATGGAGGAGATTGTTGCCCATTGGTCATGGTCAAAATGGATTTTAATAATTGATCTAACCCTGTCTCGATATAAGTGCTACTTGGATGAACTACGATAGCTCATGCACGCTACCGTTCAAGACTTGGAGCTGTATTTATCATCGCGTCTATATTTCAATTATCAATATACTTTTGCATTTTATTGAATCTAGGAATACAATGTAAACCGTATCGTACTGACAAATAGGCTACCTAGGAATCATTTTCAAAATACTCTTTCATTTTGAAAATAACCCTACTCACTAAAGCCCAACTACTTAAAAATTCGAAAGCCCAAAAACTGAGTTGCAAAAACCTAAAATCAACCCATTATGGACCAGCAGAATTCTGGAAAAAATTTCCTCGGCCCGAGTTCGGCTACATGAACGTTGCTTTTTAAACTCAGTCTTCACGCAGGTACAGATGCAACCGCTATATGCCGAGATTCTCTCAGAGAATTTTGTCTAAATTCTCCCTTTAGAAATTCTATAATTAGAGGATAAATTCTACCATTTCAAAACACTCATTCACTTTCATATCTCTTCTCTCTAAGGTTACTATGATCTTCCAAAGCCCCTCTAAGCTTTCAATTTCAAATCCAAAGCCAGTTATAATCCTCTAGTTGATTTGCTAGTATGGTACAGTCTAGAAGTTCAGAATGATTGTAATCAAGAGACTTGACAGAAGTGAGACACTTCACAATTAAAGTTGGTCAAGTACTTCAGATCAAAGCTCGCGTTTGTAGAATTTGTAAGGACTTCGGATGGAAACTTGTAATTTTTTTATAGTGGATTTCAACTGGGAGCTAGAGTTCTCTCGACTGGATTAGTCCTCATAAGAGGGAGACCAGTATACATCGCCGTCTTTGAGTTTGCTCTTTGTACTCTGTTTGCAAAAACGAATGTCTTATTACAAACATAGAAAAGAATACAAGAGTACAATTTATTTTTAGGGAAGTACAACTATAGGAATCTGATCAGAAGATGATCACGTTATCCCTTGGACGATGTGATATCGCAGACACGAGCCTCTGGAGGATGCAATAGCACTTTAGCAAGAGAATATGATCTTTCTTAATGATTTTGAGATTGATTTGAAACTCTATTTATAGAGATCTTGAAATAACTGTTTAGCAGTTATTCTGGGTGGCGCACGCTTCAGGTTGCACGCCTCCTGTTCACTTGTGCGAACGGTTGCACTAACTGTTATGGATGCATGGTATTGTTTGATTGAGATGCACATGGTCATGAGTAGTATAGTGGGCACGTTCTGCGAAGTTAGTAGCTTGTGTGCCATGCCACTCAGTTCTGAATACTGTTTGATCACCTTGCGCAAGCTTCATCAGGTTGCGCATGGGCACAATGTAGCAACTTGTGCGAGCAGTTTACACCAACTGCTATAGACATGTGGCATCTTTTGATTGAGATGCGCGTGGTCGTGAGCTGTATAGTGGACACACTTTACGAAGTTGGTGGCTTGCGTGCCACGTCATCCTGTTTTAAAATAAGAGTTGATGAATTGGCGTCAACTTGTTAGGCTGTGCATGGGTGCGACTCAACGATCGTCGTCTTTGACTAGTTCTTCTGTGCTGTACTATACGCCACTCAATGACTTGCGTGAACCAGCTGCCAGCATTAATTATATGCTGACAAAATCTTTTCGAGCGCCGCGCTGCGCGAGATTCGAATGGATTTTCCTTAATCTCCGTGCTGTCAGTTGTTAGGTAATAATGATGCCATTACTACTTCTCGAGAAAGTGTGCCACGTGGCGCTCGCACAACCTGTCTCCTGTGCCACCTAATATTGGTGCAACTTGATGCTGCATAACTTAATAGTTTGGCACAATATAATGATTTGGCGCCATTTGATGATCGAACACTTTAATAGGTGGCACAGCTTAATTTTTAGCCTCTACAAGACCCCCTTCAATGTTTTCGAAACTTGAAAATACTTCAAAGTTTTTAAATACTTTGAATTATGCTAGTTTTGTTTAGATTGCGCCAGTCAACTGCCCAACCAAAATTTCGAATTTTAAGCGTCATTTGCGCAACAGTTTTGAAAAGAGTTTTTAAGCTATAAATAGACGACTAAAGAGAACTTTTAACTTTTTATCAAAAGTTAATTCTCATAAAATCTCTCATCTTCTTCTTTCAAACTCTCGAAGCTCTCCAGACGATCGTCAAATGGCACCAAAGAAGTTTGCCACTGCCAAAGGAAAAGCAATTGCTGAATCTTCATCCCGTGCACCACGAATGAAAGTGCCTCAATAGGTACCACCGTCATCAAGGACTGAAAGAGCCAACCCGGCACTTGAAGGTAAATGTCGATTAGATTGACCAAGTCTTTTTAGGGTTTTGGTCGATTTGTGTGTTCCACAACGTGCGCTACCTCTTTTTAGAGTGTGGGCATAGTTAACAACTTGTGCCTTCTCTTTTTAGAGTTTGTTTGCTATATATTAAGATGTCGCACAATGCAGATAATGCGCAATGCAACACAGATACTGCGCAATACAGATATCGTACAACATAGATGCCACGTATCATAGATGTCATGCAACATAGTTGTCGCACAACCTAGATGTAGCGCAACACAGAAGTCGCACAATTCATATATTGTGCAACCGGATGTCATGCAACATGGATATCGTGCAATGTAGATCTTTTCTTTGTGTGTTCTGTTCCATCTTGTAACACCCTGTTTCTGAAAATTGGGGATTTTTGAAAAATTATTATTTTTATTATTTATTAGTGGTATTTTAGTCATGGTATGATTTTCTGGTGATTTTAGTTAAGTTAAACCAATTCTAAAGTCATGCTAAGTCATGACTTATGACTTTGTGACTTTGTTAGTAAACCTTAGTGTAAACCCTAGTTTCTCTAACCTAGAAGTTGCCATGACCATGAGAACTTGACCATAGGCTTAGAATATCATTTTAGTGATTTTTAGCCTAAGGGGTATTTTGGTAATTTTCTAGGAATTAAGTAGGATTAGTGAGATTTTACTATTCATGGACTTTTGATTAGTGACTTGATAATCCCTAACCTAGTTACCCTAATCTAGAGGTTAGTTCCTAACCTAGAATGACTAGGGATTAGATATTATCATTGGGTAAAAGCTATACAAATATCTAGATATTTACTTATTGATATTTTGCTTGATTTATGCAAAATATCTTAAAACCTTTACCAAAGTCCTTGCCTTAACTTAGAAGCAAGCTTTGAACCCCCCCTGCCTTGTGGCCGGCCAAGACACCCCCTTGCCACCCCCATTCCTATAAAACTAACACTTAGAATTATTTCCAAGTTTCATGACAAAACAAAACCAAGAAAAACCTAGAAATCCCATTCCTTCAAACCTCCACAACTTGGCCATTTTTGATCCAAATCACCTCTAGTTTTCTCCATTAGGTCACCTACAATCTAAGGGAGCCTAGGGAAGTGAGCTACTCAAGTTTCACCAAGGAAGGACAAGTTGAGGCTATTGGATGTACACCCTCATTTAGTGGAAACTCAAGACTTTGCACACATAGAGGTAAATATATCTAAACCTAGTTAATATACTGTTTTTTCTTCATTATTGCATGCATATAGTTATAATATAGCTGTGGGTAAGGTTTGGTAAAATCTAGGAATTGTTTGGTGTCGTATCGGACACGTATCCTATTGTCAACACATTGAAATTTAGTTTAAATTACACACTGTCTTAGTATAAATTTACTCACTGTTTTCTAAATCTTTTTGAACCAAAAACCTAGCCTAGCTAACCCTAACCCTAAACCTTTGTCACTGAGCATGTTTTGAGCTTGTGTCATGTCCAAAACTGGACACAAAGCTCTCGGACACAACACTGTTTAGACACTGTTTTTACACTGAAAAATCCCCTGCTACCACCCCCTTGGTTCTTCCTACACACGACACTAGGACACGAGAAAATTGGTGGACACGAGGGGGCAATGTCTGCGCACATGCCCCCAAAATTTGGTGTCGCCTCGTGTCGTGTCGAGTGAGAAAACTCACTCGCACTGGACACGGGCTGACAGTGCACGCGCACATTTTCTACACTGACACGCGACTCGTGTCGCACGGACACGAGTCGTGGACACCTCGTGGTGACACGATTGTGTAGCCCAACACGTGGGCTACACGTGGACATGACCACGAGGCCCCACGTGGCCCGTGTCGTGTCCACGAGGCGTGTGACTCACTGTACGACGCAGTGCAAAACACGCGTATCAGTCGTATTTTTGCGACTGATACGGCCCTCGTATCGACACTGTACGACACTTGGACACGAGACAGACACTGGGACACCTAGCCTGACCCTAGGCGAACCCACACGCGCGAGCACGAGACTCCTAGACACGTGTGTCGTGTCCTAGAGCTAAGTGCACGCGTGCACGACGCTGTGACACTGTGATTTACCCGTTTGGGTTCTTTTGTGATTGGACACGTTGTGTCGTGTCGTGGTGCAATATCAGGGACCCTAGACCCTAGAGGATACTGTGGGACTCAATTACCAACCCATAGTTGCGAGCCATAGCTCGGTTTAGTGCACGAATTTCGAATTACCTAGTGTTCGAATACACAGTCCAGTTTTCCAGTTTTTGGAATTGTTTCCAGATTTCCAAAACGAATTTCAAATCTAATTTTAGTATGATTAATGCTTGTACATGTGTATTTTTAGTGTATATATATATAGTATATATGTATGTGTGTGTGGGTGAGTTTTCAGGGTATTTGGTTATGTGTGTAGGTTGTTGTGTATGTATATACATACATATGTATATATGTACTGTGTGTGTGTGTATTCTGTGTGGGGGGCAATTCCTGTTCTCAGGAAATCTGAGAACACCCCCCTCCTGTCCACTGTTCAGTCACCCCCTCTCCTTTCCTGTCCTTCTCTCTTTCTCTCTCTCTCTCTCATTCTCTCTCTCTTTGTGTCTCTCTTCTCTCTCTATATATATATATTGTATATAATATATATTAGGTATATTATACATATACATTTTGTATGTATATATATATGTTATAGATATATATTAGTGTATATATATGTTTATATATATATGTGGGGTATATGGGTATTTATATATAGTGGCTATATATATAGGTTTTACATTATATAGTGTATGTATATATATATATATATATATATATATATATATATATATATATATATATATATATAGGTAAACCTAGAACTAGTTGACCTAAGCTATTAGCCTATGGGCTATAGCTATTAGCCTATGGCCATTAGGGCTAACCCTAATTAACCAAATACCCATGACTTAACTAGTTTACCCCCTGTTTGACCAAGTGTTGACCAAGGTCAACCTTAGGCCAAACTTGACCTAATCAACCTAGTTTGACTTGAACTAACCTAGAATGACTGGTTTGACTAAACCCTAACTAGTTTAACTAGTATTGACCTAGCTTGACTTAGAGTTGACCATTATTGACCATGGTTGACTAAAGTCAACCTTAGGTCAAACCATGACCTAATTGACCTAATAAATGACTAGTTCAACTAGTCTGACCTAATTACCTTACTGACTGGTCTTTGTTTGACCCAAAACCTTAGTTGGTCTAAGTTTGACCTAGACTTGACCTAGATTGATCATGTTGACTAGTATTTGACTTGTTTGACCTTGTTTGACTCTATTTGACTTAGTATGACTTCCTGTGACCTAGTTTAACTATTAGAGTTGATCCAGAGTTGACTTTTGACTAGATTGACCTAGAATCATGTAGTATGCATTGTACACTCTATTTTTACCATTGTGGATACATTGTGACTTGTATTGCCCTGATTAGGAGCCATACACCTCTCCTCAGACAGTATATCTTCTTCAGACATTCAGTTATCAGGCGAGTACATTCTCTGACCGTTTCATATTTGCCAGGATTTATATTCTTACTCTAGATTACTTTACTTGATGCTGACATGATTGTTATCACGGATTGGTACTATATGGATCTTTTTATGAGATGTTATCCCCTTCGGGAGCATCAGATACAGCATGTTGTGCTTTTCACTATCATCATGTATCTCTATGCTTTCATAGATTTACGAATCGCTTGTGACTTATGTACTCTCATGATTCACAGAGCCTCTCATGAATCTCCCATTTATGGGCTTATCATGAATCTTAACATAACCTGAACGGATCCTTGTGTATTGATTGGGGATGGGGGAGTGGAAATAGTCATGTGGATATTACCCCAGTAGCTGTAGTCGTGAATCACTTCTAGCTGTAATCATGAATCTCCTATGCCATTTCACATGTTTATATTTTACTCTGACTCACTAGACACTGCTAGTTCTCTATATACAGTAGATATTTCCTTTACAGCTATCTCTTTTGCTACATGTATCTTCCTTCAGCAGTTCCTGTATTTTACTCTATTGCATGCTTTATATCTCCTATCATTCTATGCACTGCGTGAGATGTATTGTGCTCGTTCCCGTCCTGATTGGACCTGTTGAAAATATTACAGAGGATGAGGAGGAGGCCCTGGTGTCTACCTATTATGGAGCAGGACTAGATGATACTTATGTTGTGGACCCTCAGCAGGATCCACCTGCAGCTGAGGATGTTGTTCCAGTAGTCTAGACCAGTTTAGCCTAGGCAGTCTTTTCTATATTTACTTTTGTCTCACATCTGAGTTGTATTTTGAGATGTTGAGTTATGTATAGACTCTTAGTCTTGTATTATGAGTTGACATTCTGGATGTTATGTATCTTAGACACTTAGTCTTATTTCATCTATGCTATGGTTCTCTTTGAGTTACTATCTATCTTCTGTCTTTCGTTCTTCTACCCTAGATGTGATTGAGATGTATATTGTTATGTCACCTCCATTCGGAGAGTATAAACTGTACAGGTACTTTGGTATTGTTAGATGATTGACCTAGGACAGCGTTCTACCACCGACACTGCGGCGTAGGCTGGGCGTTGTTACGTTCTCGTACCCTAACAGTGGGTGCGGGTCGTGACACATCTTTTTGTGATTAACTTTTTGTTGTTCTTCTTCTCTTTTATAGTTTACCTTAGAGAATACCTTGATGCTGAGAAATATGCTTCAGCTTTCACTGTATCAGAATATAAAGAAGACTTATCTCATGTCTCATATCCTCAATATGATACACCTGAATCCACAAGGGCCATTCTCACTGCTCAAGAAAGTAGCACTTTGTTATGTCTGATGAATGGTGAACCTTTGGAATGTATAGATAATGTGACTCATAATAAACCAACTTTCCAATTTGGAGATGCAGTGAAGAAAACATCTAAACCAAAGACCAAGAAAAAAGAAAGGATTTATCAATGTAAGGACATAATTACATATCTAACTGAGATGGCAAGACATTTGTCCTTGTCCCGATATGAATTCTCCAGTTACCCTCGACAGATGGCCTGAAACATGACTCTAATTCAGCAAGCCAGAGTCAGAAGAATATGTTATAAGTTAGGTCCGCAAAATAAGGATCTATTTTACAGTACGTCAGACAGGTACAGTTCTCATCTCAGGGGCTTGAAGCTGAGTTGTATACCTCCAAAAGATTCATCGATGCTTCTTTCCGTCAGGGTGCGCATCTTTACAAACACATTTTTTAGAGCTGAAGGAAGATACCTAGATCAGGCCATGCGTTTAACAGGCCTAGTCAACCCAGATATAAAATGTTCGAGCAACTTAGTGACCTGGATTCTATATCAGCTAAAGGATAAACTTCTTGAGATAGAACTCTATGAGGCCATCTGGATTACTGCTCGTGGCTTCCGCCCAAATTCTCATATGTTCTTGGCTCTGATTGAAAGATACAATGACAGAACTGGTACTTTCATGACCGCTCATGGGGAAATTTGTTTTGCACTTCATGAGATGAAATATTTCTCACATCTTCTAATGGGTAACAACCCATATGAAGAGTATCTGCCCACTAACGAGGAACTGGATATCCTTTCTACAGAAAACTCTCAGATGGTGGCTGTGTTCGAGGAGCTTCTATGCCGTTATAAGATATGCTCCCTTTACTACAAAAGTGCTTCCGCATGGACTTGTTATACAACTAAGTGGTTGCCGTATTTGTTTTTAGGCCATGCTCATGAAAAAAAGATTGTTAAAAGTCAAGCCTGCAATCCTTGTTTCTTCCAACCGCTCAGTCGTAGTGACATAGAAAAATTGATGGAAAAGTCCAAGCATACAGATAACATCTTGGATGTGGATTGGCACCCCTTCAAAGCTGGTGCTACTATTGAGAGTTATCTCAAACAAGATTGCAGACCCATGTCAAAAGAAGCCTAATTGGCAGGTTTTCTTGCTTTATGGCTGCGACGGTTTGTAGTTCCAGGGGCCAGTGCAGTCGATAGATTTCATAGAGGCGTATTATTTGCTGCTGTGTGTCTAGTATTTGGCCACAAGATGGACATTATTTCAGCGATGTCTTGTCACCTGAACGCAGGACTACGTTCTTTTGTAGACACTATGCTGCATGATAAGGATGCTCGGTTGGATTTTTCCTGCCCTGAAATGCCATATACTTATTTGTTCGGGTGGTTATTGCTACACCATCCCAGTTTGATGGACCCTGACATGGGTGAAGTTGGGGGGTAACTTCATCAGATGTTATTCCAATGCTCGTTGGAATATAAATGCTCTTTCAGAATGCAGACGAGCTTTGAATCGAGGATCTGGGTGGAGATTTCAATATGTTCCTCCTCCTCCAGGATATGAGATTCTTCCTCTAAAACTGATGGGTTTAGAAACAGTATCTCTCCGTCTGTCCCCAACTATTTTTGCATGGTTGAAGACAATCCGTCCGTCTCATCTACTATATCGATTTGAGGAAGAGTGTTTTCTAGAACCATATTTTCCAAGTCGATTCGTTCGGTAATTTGGTTTTGACCAGCTGCATGTGGGAAATGCCACTACTTGCCTTCAAGCCATAGGTTTCTTAATTGATGGTGCTAGGGCTTGGAGATATTATAATACCAGAGGCACTAAGGCTATATTCTCCATGCCCCATAATCTTGCTCAGGGTCCGCGTATGTTATACACATACGCGAATTTCTATACTTCGGCAAATACTTTTGCCAAAAAACATTCATCTGGCCCACAGTTTTGCCAGTGATAAGCGATCGAAAGCTGGAGTTCATACCGTATAGGGATGCAGAAGATCGAGGCCCTACCGATGATCCTCTGAAGGCTTCTTGTAGGCTTTTTAGATGAAGTAAACGAGCCATTGGATGTATCATTAAAAGTCCAAAAGAAAAAGTCACCTGCCAAGGGATTTAAGAAAAGGAAGACTGGAGATTCCTCAGTTCCTTCGCATCATGATGATCTTCATTCTTCTCCTAAAGCACCGGAGAAGAAAAAGATGAAGACTACTTTGATGATTAGTGAACAGCCTACCACTAGGACAACTCGGTCTCAATCGAAGCAAATACATGGTGGAACTTCTCTTAGGGAAGGAGAAATAACTCCTTCTTCAGTTCCAAAACCGTGTGGAGTCATCCGAAAAGAAGTGCACAGAATACCAGATGACCTTGATGAGGTCAAAGAAGAACCTGTATCACCTCTACTACGGAAGGCTAGAAGAAAATTGTTGGTGACTCGAGCAGAACGTCAAACCATTGACGCTTCCTCCCTCAAAAAGGATTTTGATATATCATTACCCTCAAAGGAGGATCTACCCTCACAAAAAGGTAATTTCTATGCTTTTAAGCAAAATTTTGATACCTAAATGATATATATTGATATTATTTTCTTTCATCCGCAGAGACTACAACAACTGATATTCCAGTCTCAATAACTACCGAGGTAATTCCAGGATATCAAGTTGTACGGACAACTATTTCCATAACTGCCCTGGCTGCAGCAGGACTAACATTGTCATCCCCTATTGCATATGTCCCAGAGCCCTCTAGGAAAGAGTTGCCTCCTATAGAATCTCAAGCTGGAGCTGCTAATCTTCTGGCCCCCCAAACTCCTACTCGTTCTTAAGAAGTTCGAGAGATGATAGACGCCCACCTGGATTGTGACTATTGTGATGTATTAATTGGAGATAATTTTGCAAATATTGTCGAAGAAGAACCAGTTCCAGTAGATGCCCCCTGATTTCAACTAAAAAATGTCATATAACTGTTGAGGATAAAGAAAATCCAATTGTTGGGAAGGGACATCCGAGCTCAAAAACTAATGAGCCTGAAGATAAAGATGATCAAACTACAGCTCTTGAAGATGTTGGGAATAATGAAAATCCCAACACTGTGGTTGTAGAGACTCAGACCCCTATTGAACAAATATTTGAAGTTAGGAATCCAGAGGAGATTCCCCCAGTTAATCAGGCAGAATTAGGGGCCGAAAGCAGCCGTTTCTTATCAGGTGGTTCCGAAGCTAGGAGTAGTCAGGCAGTTGTGTCTGAAACTACCATGGCCAGGCTTCGTTCTGATCTGGACATGCCTCGTGAAACTCCATATGTATTGCCAGGATCAGGTAAAATTTTGACATTTATTTACCTTAATTCTAGTAATTTATATATAATGACTGTGTATCTTGATCATAGTGGGTCCTACGGGGATGCTTGTAAAACTATATCAACCACCTTCAGTTTCAGCTCGACCATGGCTCCTGTGGATATGGGGACCCAAACTGGAGAGGAGAGTTCTTCTATGATGCCAGTACTTGGGTCTCCTGGTGTATAATATGTAGTTCCACCTGTTACCTCGAAAACAAGAATTTCAATAGAAGTAGCTACCCCAGGGATCTCAGCGATAAATAGAGCGGTCGTCGAAGCTTATACTAATGCTTTCTTCACTTCTCTGAAGCCTTTAATTCAAATGGTCATAGAAAAGGACCAACCTTATGAATCAGTAAGGGGCCCTTCTTCCTTTATTATTGTAGCCATTCGTAAGATCGGTGATCTGGATAGAGTCAATTACTTAGATCATATTTTGAATGAACTTGAAGAATCGATCAAGTCTTACAAAGACCTAACAAGAGAAAATATCTAGATACTTGTAGATACGAAATACGAGGTGATGGCTCGTGAAGCTACAATACAAAAAGCAGAGGTTGAAGCTTCTGTGGTAGCTTTCTCACAACATTCTGTAGAATTGGAATCTAGCATTGTCGAGACAACTTCTTCTGTTGAAATCTATAAGACTGAAGCTGCAAAGAAAGAAAATGAAGCTGCTTAATATCAAGTTCGTCTCTAGGAACTAGAAATTGAAATGTCTCGGCTTCAAGAAGCAGCTAAAGCAGCTCGACGACGCAAAGAAGAAGTATTGGGGATACATCAAATTGCTGCGATCCAATTAGATGACCTGAGGAGGCAACGGGATGCACTTATCCAAACTGAAGGTGCAGAACTAGAATATCGAGCAAAAATGCAGCAACCTTTTGATCCAGAATCCGGGAGAGCTCTTGCAAGACAAAAGGTACTTGATTCCAGAGTAGAGAGGGCTGAGAATTTGAAAAGATTAATCATTGATCTCAGCACTCAGCCTCCCCAATGAAGCAGTATATATAGGATCTTTTTATCTTCTTGCCTTTCAAATGATGTACTGTTTTTTGACATTTTGAACATTATAGCAATAAAATAATGCTCTTTTTGTGATTCTATTACTTTTTATATACCTATAGTAGATATAAGTAACAGATAAGGATAGAAAAATATGTTCAGAGGTACCGAACATGACATATCCTCTAAAAGAAAATAACAATATTAATTATATTTGTTCAGAGGTAATGTGGACGTGACAGAATATAACTCAGAATATTGTCATTTCAAAAGACGACTTTATTAGAGGTAATGTGGACGTAATAAGTCGCTGATATAGATGATAGAATTCTGAGGTAATGTGGACGTGAATCTATTGATATAGAAAATAAAATTCAGAGGTTATGTAGACGTGAACTCATTTTTTCTATTGATGATCTTCAAATCGGTTAGGACTTAAAGACATGATATCATGTCTAAAAAGACGATATCTGTGATAATACGAATTTATCATAAAGAAAAGATATCTTTTAAAATAGCTGGGTTTCAAAAGACAAAATTGATAATTTGTATAGACTCCATTGGGGATTTTGAGAGGAAGGGTATTTCTGACTCTGGAGATACCAGAACTCTTATTTATCTGCTTCAGTGAGGCTTTTGCTAACAAATATCAGTTTTAGGGAAGTTTCATCTCCAATATTGACTTGAACCAACTGATCTTCAGTAGGTGGCTCGCATTGTTCAAAGCGAAGCTCCCATTGAGTATCCATCCTTTGTGCCCAAGGATCAAATTCAGAGGCTTCGGCAAAGTCTCCGTCATCTTTTGAGAATTCGACAGTCACCATATTGGATGATAGAGTCACGCGATGGACGTGCCATATAATGGTATCTGAATCCCATGAGCTAGAATCAGAAGAGTTAGATCATTCTTCTTCATCGGATTCGAAAGCCTCTGGAGTCGGAATTGGTGAACTATAACCTAATCCCCGCTTCGTTTTGCTGTAGTATTGTTGTGATTTTCCTTTCAGAACAAGAATACGAATAGGAGTTCGCCTACCTTTGACGCCATTGAGACCAGCTTTAAAATTATAGCCCATCTTTTGAATGATATCTTTTGATTGTTGACTATAATGACGTAGTTGAAGTCTTCCATTATCGTGATTTTCTTCTTCACTATCGGGCGTGATCTTCTGTCCGTTCCTTTACTAAAAAGTATAGGAAGTTTATCTTTCTTCCTGGAAGGAACTAAGAAGAATGAGTCCTGCATTGGCTCGAGCAATACTTTGTTTTGGGAAGCTTCAACTACTCCTATGGTAGGTGGTTCGAAGTGATCTAACTTTTTTAAATAACACCGAGTATAATAAAGAATGTCAATATACTGTAAAGGAGAAGCTACTTTATTGATTTGTACATCATCATTTACAACATGATTCTTAGCCTTAACAGAAGGCTTAGTAAGTTTGATAACCAGAGGAGGAGAAGGAGAAGGAGAAGGTTTGTTACGGCGAAGGTCAATAACAAGAGGCTCAGAAGAGGTGATCTCCCTTTGTTCCCTTTCTACAACAAGAGGCTGTTTGTTATGAGAGAAAAGATGTATAGTCAATGTCTGATAAGAAGAGAGATGAATAGAACGTCCTTTGATGGAGATCATGAGAACATCTTTTGAAGTATGTTTCTAATCTTTCTCACTATCCATTGCTAATACAACTTTCATGAACTCCTCCTTATACATTTGAGAGTCTGTAAAATATACTTCAACCCCCCTAAAAGGATACATGTCGGCTACTTCCTTTTGGACTTCTCCATTGACATCCACATATTTGAAGTATTGATGTAAAGTGGATAGTACAATGTTATGCTCATGCAGAAATGGTCTTTCCAGCAAAGTATTGTAAGAGCCGTGATTATCGATCATGTAGAAAGTAACCTTTGTATGAAGATTGCCTATTTGAACTTTCAGGCGAATCTTTCCTAAAAGTTTACTTCTTCCAGAATTGAATCCCAAGATTGTCGAGATGGTTGTTGAAAGATTGTGTACAGGAATCTTCAATGCATCTAGTAGAGTCTTGGGCATGATGAAGTGCAGACCTAGGAACGATCAAAATACGATCAACCTTCATGGTATCGACATATTCCGTGAAGTAGAGGGGTCGATGATGACGATTATCTTCCCACAGCATATCTTCTTGTGTAAAGGTGATGTTTGGCATCAATTCTATCACACTATGACAATGAAGGCTTGTTATAGGCTCATCCTCTGGCTTCTTGAGAAGTGCTAGACAAGTATCAGGTTGCGTCAAAGCTTCACTAAATATTTTTTGAGTTTCCTTTGAAAGACGGAGTAGTTCAAAAATTGACATTCTTGTCGGGGTATTAGCCAGCTGAGCCAGTATATCAAAGTTATATGGCTTCTCAAGTCCCAAAGTCAGAGTCTTCTTTAATACTCTATCAAAACGGACAGGCTCTTTTCCTTTGTCGGTTGTCGTCTGTTTGGGAAGAGTTGGCTCTATTGGAGGTGATGAAGCTGATAAAACATTGACAGCAGGAGAAGATGGTGCTTGAGGAGCCTCCAAAGCTGGAGCAGGATTTTCTTGACCTTTTTAATAGTCTCTTAGGTAATGTTTTCCAGACCTGGTACCAGTTAAGACTTCTTCTTCGGATACAGGCTCAAAGGACACCATATTGTAACTCTTTGCCTGGATCTTATTTCTGGAAGGTTTCTTTTGGCAAGATAGAGAGTTTGTTCAGTAACCCAAACCCACCCGAGATTGATTGTGAGAAAGACATAGGGAAAGAGGTACATAAGATCCTTTTCCATGGTTCAAACCAGAAGCCTTTTGCAGATCATATCCTATTTTTGTCATTAATTCACAAGATTATGGGCTATACAGATGGAAAGCTGGTTGGTATTTGGCTTCTGATTTTGATAATGTTGTCTTATTAGTGGAAGAAGAAGAATGATTATCTGCTGTTGAGATGAAGGTAGCAGTTAAAGGTGGAAGATAATGTTCACCAAATGAAACCATATAACATGATTTATTTTTAGTGGCCTTCCTAGACTTGGTGGAAGAAGATGGTATTTTAAAGTCTGCCATTAAATCTGGATAGATCCATATAATTTTCCCTCTATCAGTAGATAGAGGGACAAGACCATCAGTTTATGCAGGTAGAAGATTAACAATCTCCAGAGTAGTTCTCGGGATGGGGATGGCACC
This sequence comes from Iris pallida, assembly GCA_029216955.1. Taxonomy (NCBI): domain Eukaryota; kingdom Viridiplantae; phylum Streptophyta; class Magnoliopsida; order Asparagales; family Iridaceae; genus Iris; species Iris pallida. The sequence goes on along the minus strand of JANAVB010043123.1, from coordinate 229,205 downwards.
GTCCTGCACAGTTTGAGCTGGAAAATCTCTAAACTGTAAATAGACAACATTAGCCGTTACAGTTTTCTCGTCTTGTTGGACAGTGATTGTACCAGAATTGACCATCTCCAAAATTTTACCCTTGAGGACATAGCACGCTCGAGTTGGATGCCTAATAAACCTGTGGTAAAAACAATATTTAGGATGGTCAGTCTTACCAACTTCATCTGGCCGTTTAGGTTCTGGCAATTGGAGTTTATTGCTCTTGATGAGGCAATCAAAGATACTCATGATATCATCATCATCAAAAGAGTATTCTTCTTTTGGATGTGGTGCCCGTTGTGGTGGTGCAGTTGGGGTAGATGTTGGCTAATTTACATTGATGGCTAGGGCTTCTTTTCCTTTGAGGTTAATGGCCAAAGTCTCCTTGCGCTTGCCATTGTTCTGACGGCCATTATTATTTGGTGTAGCGCGTTCTTCTTTGTCAAGATTAGGCATTTGAATGCCTAATTGCTTGAACTTGTCAGCGCTTTTTTTTGCTACTTTGACGTTCATTATAAAGGAAGGCCAATCTTGGAATTGTGTTGATCCTATCCATATGCTGATTATAGGCAACAGGTTTGATTTGCAAGTGTCGAATCAAAGCATATGGGGTTCCAAGAGACATTTTGAGTTCTTCAAGACAGAACTGTTTAATGAAACATTCAGTATTTTTATTATGTCGTTGTTTGATTTTGATGAGAGCAGACATAGTCATGTCGTTGGTTTCCTTATAAAATTGTTCGAAGAATATTTGTTTGAACCTAGCGAAAGAGGTTATACACCCATCTTGAAAACTATGATACTAGTCATATGTTGTACCAGCTAAACAGCCGACAAATACTGTAGTAATAAAAGCATCATTTGGTTGATGTTGACCAGTCATTACTTCAAAGTGATTGAGGTATTGACTTTGAGACGTGCTGCCATCGAACAACATAATAGTAGGAGGTTTATATTTAGAAAAAATTGGACCTCTTTCCATTCTATGGGATAGGCCGTTTGATTGCAAGCTTTTGCAGGCCATCCATCTGTTTGAAAGCTTCAAATTGAGTACGTAAAAGTTTTATGGCCTCATTGGTATCTTCCGTTGATTGCGGAATAGTGGATTGATTCAATATGTTTAGAGGGGATACCACATGATAAGTACCACCCTCGACACCAGATTGGCTTGGAATAGCCTGTGCAGGAATGGAAGCGGTGTGAGAAGATTGTACACCCAGATCAATATTGATGGAAGCCGATGTTGTTACACATTCCTGAGTAGGAATCAGATTCGCGACCGGTAGAACGGTATATTGTGCCATAATCACAGCATGTATGCCTGTCATCATCTCATCCATGTTCTTCAAACTAGCCTCCAAATGAGCAATTCTCTCCTCTTGACTGGAAGAACTGGAAGTATCTTGATCTTCTGTGACGGCATAAGCAGTCACTTCTCTAGCCCTCGAAGATGAGCTAGTAGAAAGGATGGTCCTTTCAGAACTTTTACTGTCAGCATCAAAGTCACATAAAGAACTACCCGCAGAATAAGTAATAGGGATATCTTTTTGATTAAAGGAATCTTGGTTAGAATCAAGAGGATTTCTTTGAATGATTGTGTATTGGTTGGAAAGAAGATTCCTTTGACCGATTATTTCTCGGCTACTTGATCTAGTATATTGATATACTCCTTCATCGGATTCATGAATTCAATCTAAGTACTGTTGGCTAGGATTGTGGAATGTATTACGTCTTGGACGTTTTCCAACCCTAGTCCTTCGAGATGCCATCTTGACAAGAGCATAGAGTAATTCATCTTCGTCTACTAGGACTGGTTCAGGAGTCTGAACATAATTCAAATGGTCAAAGACGAATCGCTTGGCTGACTGACAGCAGCATTTGATGACAACTTCATGGTGGTGATTGCAATGATGCTGTTGGTCCACCACTGGACAGAATGGATTTCCAAATGTCACGCCCCAAAACCAGAATACTGGAGAGCGGGGGCAGACATAGCCAGCTACGTATATTGAAATGGAAATCACCTCGATATACGGTCACGGCTATCTAGATATGTGAGGGTTTTCTACAAGCCAACAGTTTCTTATGGTCATGAACAAGCCTAGTGTCTCAATCACCACAAGTAAGTAAAGTCGCAAGATGTATGATCATTAAATATACAATAATAAGGCGTCCCAAATATTACATATTCAGCTGATCATGAAGCTAGTCGTTACAAAATGTTAGGACTAGCAAGAGTTTAGTCATACATGATCAACCCTAGGATTTGTCAATCATGTTTACAGCCCGTAGGCAGACAGTAAGTAAAAGTGCTTCGAGCTAACAGGTGCTCGTCGGCTAAACGCCTCAAAAGAATAATTTTTACAATAGAGTGAGCGAAACAAAATAGAAAACACACTCTTGGCCCGAATTTCGTCTAGTGTTCACCATTGGGCTGGAAGCTTGGTAGATCCTCGGGAGCTGCTCCGAAATCTGGCCACACAAAACCAGCTGGGTCAACCCCAGAAAGAGCAAGTGCCACAAGGGGGCCACGAAATAAGAACAAAAGCCAGCAATCAGCACAGAAAATCTAATATTAAAACTAAAATTACGAAAACATGTCAGGATGATATACGACGAGATAACCATGGAACTATTCCGATAGCCAAGTTACAACCCGTAAACCAAACAAGGACCGGGGTTGTAACCCTTCATCTGAACAGAGCTTGGTTTTCCACCATTTATCGGCAAGATAAGTAATGTAAGAAATCAAGACAGGAAGCAATCTTGTACTGAATCAAGACATGACTAGACTGGTTATACCTCATTCAATCAATCATGGCCAAGCAGATACTACGGCTTACTACTTTAACTAACTAGGGTTATCACAGGCCTAATTACTAACAAGATGCAGTGAGATTGTTCTACAGCCACAAGCCCTGCAGACCATCCAGGTTACCCAGGTCGAAAATTAGGGGTTGAATTCAGGTGGGTACATTGTCCGGGAGACAAATGTACCCTTAGGTGACTTAGAGGGTGCAACACGCGACGGTGTGCTGGAAATGTGCCCTACTCGACGGCAGGCTACAGATCCCAAGAGCGCCCAGGTAACGGGATTGCCTGTAGGTGTGTCATCTCTTCATGACTACTGTGTTATTCTAGTTATTAACCTTAATCCATTTTAGTAGGTACTCCTGACCGTGGTACTCAGGAGTCCCATCCTAGACATGATGCAAGACAGGACAAGTGGATTTAACAAGCAAGCAAGAAAGAACCACCCACGGTGTCAAGGTAAGTCAAGTTAAGTTATCAAGATAAATCATGTCAGGGTACTTGTCAGGAGTACGCCACGACGGGCCACTATCATGTCAGGTTGGTCATGTCAGGAGTGCACCACTACGGGTCACTGTCGTGTTATGCTAGTTCCTTGTCATACCATGCCATATACAATAGGCATTCCAAACATATTAAGTAAAATCAAGTTCATGACAAAAGGCGTAAGGATATAAAATGGGCATAAAATATCTAATAAAATATCAATATATAGGAGTATAGAAAACCCAAGCTTAAAGAAATAAGACCAAAACCCCAAGAGCCAATAGGTTAAGCAAGGGGTCAGGGGAGCAGCGTACGAAAAGTCACGCATGCTGAGGGAGCTGTATACGTGAAAAGTCACGCACGCTGAGGGAGCTGCGTAGGTGAAAAGTCACGCACGCTGAGAGAGCAGCATAGGTGAAAAGTCACGCACGCTACAGAGAGCAGCGTAGGTGAAAAGTCACGCACGCTGAGAGAGCTGGGTAGGTGAAAAGTCACGTACGCTGAGAGAGCAGCGTAGGTAAAAAGTCACACACGCTACAGAGAGCAGCGTAGGTGAAAAGTCACGCACGCTGAGAGAGCAGCGTTGGTAAAAAGTCACGCACGCTGAGAGAGCAGCGTAGGTGAAAAGTCACGCACGCTACAGAGAGCAGCGTAGGTGAAAGTCACGCACGCTGAGAGAGCTGCGTAGGTAAAAAGTCACGCACGCTGAGAGAGCAGCGTAGGTGAAAAGTCACGCACGCTCAAGGAGACACGCTTCCAACAGGAAGCGTACTCAAGCCTGCGTACGCAGCGCTAAAGAGCGCGCATAGCTCAGGATGCGTAAGCCAAATAGCTCTGCACACTGCTCACTGTCTTCTCCAAACAGCAAGAACACCATGGGCGTAAAATATCTAATAAAATATCAATATATAGGACTATAGAAAACCCAAGCTTAAAGAAATAAGACTAAAACCCCAAGAGCCAATAGGTTAAGCAAGGGGTCAGGGGAGCAGCGTACGAAAAGTCACGCATGCTGAGGGAGCTGTATATGTGAAAAGTCACGCACGCTGAGGGAGCTGCGTAGGTGAAAAGTCACGCACACTGAGAGAGCAGCGTAGGTGAAAAGTCACGCACGCTACAGAGACCAGCTTAGGTGAAAAGTCACGCACTCTACAGAGAGCAGCATAGGTGAAAAGTCACGCACGCTGAGAGAGCAGCGTAGGTGAAAAGTCACGTACGCTACAGAGAGCAGCGTAGGTGAAAAGTCACGCACGCTGAGAGAGCAGCGTAGGTGAAAAGTCACGCACGCTGAGAGAGCAGCGTAGGTGAAAAGTCACGTACGCTACAGAGAGCAGCGTAGATGAAAAGTCACGCATGCTGAGAGAGCAGCGTAGGTGAAAAGTCACGCACGCTGAGAGAGCAGCGTAGGTGAAAAGTCACGCACGCTACAGAGAGCAGCGTAGGTGAAAAGTCACGCACGCTGAGAGAGCAGCGTAGGTAAAAAGTCACGCACGCTGAGAGAGCAGCGTAGGTGAAAAGTCACGCATGCTACAGAGAGCAGCGTAGGTGAAAGTCACGCACGCTGAGAGAGCTGCGTAGGTGAAAAGTCACGCACGCTGAGAGAGCAGCGTAGGTGAAAAGTCACGCACGCTCAAGGAGACACGTTTCCAACAGGAAGCGTACTCAAGCCTGCGTACGCAGCGCTAAAGAGCGCACATAGCTCAGGATGCGTAAGCCAAATAGCTCTGCACACTGCTCACTGTCTTCTCCAAACAGCAAGAACACCATGGGCGTAAAATATCTAATAAAATATCAATATATAGGACTATAGAAAACCCAAGCTTAAAGAAATAAGACTAAAACCCCAAGAGCCAATGGGTTAAGCAAGGGGTCAGGGGAGCAGCGTACGAAAAGTCACTCATGCTGAGGGAGCTGTATATGTGAAAAGTCACGCACGCTGAGGGAGCTACATAGGTGAAAAGTCACGCACACTGAGAGAGCAGCGTAGGTGAAAAGTCACGCACGCTACAGAGAGCAGCTTAGGTGAAAAGTCACGCACTCTACAGAGAGCAGCGTAGGTGAAAAGTCACGCACGCTGAGAGAGCAGCGTAGGTGAAAAGTTACGCACGCTACAGAGAACAGCGTAGGTGAAAAGTCACGCACGCTGAGAGAGCAGCGTAGGTGAAAAGTCACGCACGCTGAGAGAGCAGCGTAGGTGAAAAGTCACGCACGCTACAGAGAGCAGCGTAGATGAAAAGTCACGCACGCTGAGAGAGCAGCGTAGGTAAAAAGTCACGCACGCTGAGAGAGCAGCGTAGGTGAAAAGTCACGCACGCTACAGAGAGCAGCGTAGGTGAAAAGTCACGCACGCTGAGAGAGCTGCGTAGGTGAAAAGTCACGCACGCTGAGAGAACAGCGTAGGTGAAAAGTCACGCACGCTCAAGGAGACACGCTTCCAACAGGAAGCGTACTCAAGCCTGCGTACGCAGCGCTATAGAGCGCGCATAGCTTAGGGTGCGTAAGCTAAATAGCTCTGCACACTACTCACTGTCTTCTCCAAACAGCAAGAACACCATGGTTGAACTGAAGGCTTCAAAGCATCATAACTTGGCCATCCGAACTCCAAATCCAGATTTCCAAGTTCCAACTTAGCTAGAATTGAATGTTCTTCCTCTTGGAAACACCAAAACCCATGAAAATCCAACTTAAAGAGATCAAACCATGCAAAATCCGAAAATAGAAATAACTTAGATCTAGAGCAAAGGAGACTTCAAATCACAAAACACCAAGTTCTAATGTTGATCACCATGTCCTAATCTAGCAAATAAACCAAGAAAATAGGGCTCTCACGAAGTGGCAAGGTGCACTTTCCTAGGGTTAGGAGAGTTGTGGAGGAAGGAGAAGAAGAAGAAAAAGAAGAAGGAAATTAATGGTGGAAGTTATGAGGAGAGAGAGTGGTAGGTGAGGGTTATAAAGAGGGTGAGTTGTGGTGGGTTGAGGGGTAGAATAGGTTAAGGTGATCCAACTCACATAAAACCGAACCAATCCAAATAAAACCGAGCCATGCCAAAACCTAAAATACGAGAAATACCGAAATCCCACAAGTTTGAGAAAAATAAAATACATGCCAAAAATCCAGATACGAGTATAAACACGAAATACGGGAAATACGAGAAATGTGGGTGACAACTCTACCCACCTTAAAAGAATTCCGTCCTCGGAATTTAATCAAGGAGCTAGAGATTGCCACGACAAGCTACACTAAGAACAGGCAAGCTACACTAAGCAGTCCAATCATACAATCATACAATGCAAGCAAGGAAGGGAAAATATAAGGCATAAGAAAGACATTATACCTCACGAGTCAAACAGGTAGGGATATCGCGATCGGATGTCGTCATCATGCTCCTATGTTGACTCACCCAGAGAGTGATGACCCCAAGCAACACGGACTAATTTAATAGTCTTGTTCTTGAGTATCTTTTCCCTCCGGTCCAAAATAGACACGGGCCACTCCTCATACGAAAGGTTGGTACCAACAACCAATTCCGAATGGTCTAGGATGTGGCTTGGGTTCAGAATATACCGTCATAATTGGGACACATGGAATACATCATGCACCTCACTTAGCGACGGCGGAAGAGCGAGACGATAGGATACATCTCCTACTCGCTCTAGAATATCGAACGGCCCTATATACCTAGGACTAAGCTTTCCTCGCACGCCGAAGTGAATGACGCCGCGGTTAGGCGAGATCCTAAGGAATACATGGTCGCCGACAGCAAATTCTAAGGGACGCCGATGAGCATCGGCCCAATGGCGCTGGCGGTCCTGGGCAACTCGGAGGTGATCTCTGACCTTCCTGACCACTTCAACCGTCTAGGAAATCAACTCGGGTCCGAGCATCTGCCTCTCTTCGACATCGTCCTATGCTAGCGGGGATCTGCACTTCCTGCCATAAAGAGCCTCGAAGGGTGCCATCTGGATACTGGCCTGATAACTGTTGTTGTACGATAATTCCACTAGGTGCAGATGATTCTTCCATGAACCACCGAAGTCAAGGGTACAAGATCTCAATATATCTTCAAGAGTCTGGATTGTGCGCTCTGATTGTCCATCCGTCTGCGGGTGATAAGTTGAGCTGAATTGAAGGCGAGTCCCCAAACTCTTCTGCAAGCTGCACCAAAAGTGTGATGTGAATCTTGAATCTCTGTCCGAGGTGATGCTGACTGGCACACCGTGAAGCCTGACGATCTGCCTGAGATACATCTCTGCTAACTAAGCCGTCGACTGCCCAACTCTGAACGGGAGAAAGTGTGCCGCCTTGGTAAGCCTGTCCACAATTACCCAAATAGCATCTCTGCCGGCCGGAGATCTGGGCAATCCGGTCACGAAATCTATGGTTATGTGCTCCCATTTCCATTCTGGGATCGGTAAGGGTTGAAGAAGTCCAGCGGGCCTCTGATGTTCAGCTTTAACCTGTTGGCAAACCAAACACCGAGAGACAAACCGGGCTATCTCCCTCTTCATGCCATTCCACCAGAAATGCTGACGAATAGCACGGTACATCTTCGTACCACCCGGATGAATAGAATACTGTGAACTGTGGGCTTCTGCCATGACTTCCTGTCTGATATCTCCACTGGGTACACAAAGACGAATGCCGTGCCGAAGCGTACCGTCTTCATGGATACATAACTCTGGCCTTCTTCCTGCTTCACACTCTGCTCTGAGTCGCTGGATCTTGGAATCTGTTGACTGCGCCACCCGGATCCTCTCAACTATGCTGGACTGAACCTGTAGACTGGCCATCAATGCCATACTGGTAGGAAGAACCACTTCAATTCCCATCTTCTGAAGATCTGCCAATAATTCTGGTTGCGTCGTCAGGAAATAAACTCCGGCTCTCCTACTCAATGCATCTGCTACAACGTTGGCCTTCCCGGGATGATACTGCAAATCCACATCATAGTTTACTAGTGGCTCGAGCCATCTTCTCTGCCGCATATTAAGGTCCTTCTGGGTGAAAACATACTTCAGGCTCTTATGATCAGTAAAGATCTCCACTCTATCTTCGTACAAGTAGTGTCTCCACAATTTCAAAGCAAACACAACCGCCGCCAATTCCAAGTCGTGGGTCGGGTAATTCTTCTCATGATCACGTAGTTGACGTGACGTATAAGATATTACCTTCCCATGCTGCATCAAGACATACCCCAATCCTCTGCCTGAAGCGTCGCAATAAACTGTGAATCCTCCGGTCCCATCTGGAAGGGTGAGAATGGGAGCCGTTATCAAACCTTGCTTCAACTTCTCAAATGATTCCTGACACTCTGCTATCCAAACAAACGGCACATCCTTGCGTGTCAACTGGGTCATCGGCGCTAAAATCCTTGCGAAATCTGAAATGAACCGCCGGTAGTAGCCGGCCAATCCAAGGAAGCTGCGAACCTCTGCCACTGAGCTGGGTACCGGCCATGACTCGATAGCCACAATCTTCTGGGGATCCATTTTCACTCCTCCTCGGGTACTGATGTAACCCAAGTATGAAATACGATCGAGCCAGAACTCGCATTTACTGAACTTGGCGTACAACTGATGCTCCCTCAGCGTCTGAAGGACGACTCTGAGATGCTGCTCATGCTCTGCTTCACTCTTGCTGTAGACCAGGATATCATCTAGGAACACGATCACAAATTGATCCAAGTAAGGCATAAAAATACGATTCATGAGGTCCATGAATATGGCCGGCGTATTAGTCGCTCCAAAGGGCATAACAAGGAACTCCCAATGTCCATACCTCGATCTGAATGCCGTCGTCGGGATGTCCTATTCTCTGACTCTGATCTGGTGGTATCCTGACCGCAAGTCGATCTTCGAGAACGCTGAAGCCCCTCTGAGCTGATCAAACAAGTCATCTATCCTCGGAAGAGGGTATCTATTCTTGATTGTCACCGAATTCAAGGTACGATAATCAACACATAGCCTGGACGTACCATCCTTCTTTTTCACAAGAAGCATCGGGGCTCTCCAAGGCGATCCACTTGCACAGATGAATCCCTTGGTCCTCGGTTCTTCAATCATCTTGTACAAAATCTCCAATTCTGAAGGCGCCATCCTGTAGACTCGCTCTGACACTGGTGCTGTCCCGGGAATCAAGTCTATAGTGAACTCAATCTCCCGCTCTGGCGGCATCACTGGAAGCTCCTCTGGAAAGACATATGGAAACTCTTCAACTATCCGAGGTAACTGCACTGCTGCTACTGCCATCCGCAATGCTGGGGAAGATGGCTCCACTGCGCCTCTGGAAAACGAAAACTCTGGCTCGCCGGGGATACTAAAGACAACTCTGCCAATATGGCAGTCTATCCTAGCATACTGGTTCCTCAACCAATCCATGCCTAGGACTACATCATAGTCTGCCATAGGAAACTCTATGAATCTAGCGGGGAACTCCCTACCGCTAACTACGATCCGACACGAGGAAAACACTCGATCTACTCCCACAAGACCATTACCAGTAAGTATATTGAGCCTCACTGATAATGACTCAGGCTCCAATTATATCCGTGTCGCGAATCGTGCAGACATGAATGAATGCGATGCACCAGAATCAAATAATACCGAAGCTGGAAAGGAGTTGACGAGAATAGTACCTGCCACAACCTCACCTGGTGCAACTTCTTCTTCCATAGCCATCATTATGGCCTGACCTTGTCCTCTGGCTGCTGGTCCCCACTGCTGGAAACCTCTCTGCATATTCTGGGTCTGAGCTTGGGCTTGTGCATACTGCTGGGGGTATTGTTGCTGGAATGCCTGAGACTGAGGCGGTAAGGGCCTCGAAGACTGATACTGCTGCTGCTGAACTGGTGCTAGGGCCGGTCCTCTCACCGAAGAGCTAGAAGGGTTGGATGCTGATGAACCACCCCTATTCGGGCAAGCTCCTATCCTATGATCTGTTGCTCCACAAACCAGGCACAATCGCTGCGCCCTACGACAGTCTGCCACCACATGCCCTGGCTTCCCGCAATGAGAACATCCTATCGCAGAAGTCTGCTTCTGCTTCTGCTGCTGCGGGTACGTCGGGGTCGAATGCTGAACTGACGTAACTGAGGCCGCCCGCCTCGGAGTTCCATTGGTCAAACTTCTAGCTGCTGGGGCTGGAGCTGATGATTACTGCATCTGGCTATCGGACCGCTTCCTACCTCCGGTCCTATCTACGATCCTCTGGGAGGTATACTCATGCCTCCTAGCTGCTCTCAAGACCGCATCGAACGTCTGGTGCTCGAACTGCTCAACCGCCAACAAGATTTCCAAATACAGTCCCTGCTGGAACCGCTGGGCTCTATCGAGCTCGGTTGCCACCAAGGTGGGGGCAAACCTACTCAGCCTAGAAAACTCGGTCGCATAACTGTCGACTGTTCTGCCTCCTTGCTTCAAGTTGGTAAATCTGGTCTGCAGGTCGTACCGATCCACAGCATCGAAATACTTCGTCTGGAATCTCTCCCTAAACACTGCCCAAGTAATGGGTGCCACTAATCCCATGGCCTGCGCCGTCCACCAATTACGAGCTAAATCCAACAACTGCAGGCGTACCACCGCCACCTTCTCATTCTCAGGTGTCCTGGCTGCTTCTAGAATCACCTCGGTATCCTGAAGCCATGCATCCGCAGCAATCACATCTTCGCTGCCGTCGAAGAAAGGAGGATTCAATCGCTTGAAACTGTTGGCTGTCTGATTCCCTGGATGTCCGTCTCGGGTCAAAGCATCTTGAATTGTCTGGTGCAGGACGTCGCTTCGACGATCTTGGGAAGCTATCAAGGTTCTGATGAGGCCTACTAAGGTACCATCATCTGGCTCTGCGGGCTGGACGGGCCAAACTGGTGACTCTTCTCCCGTAGGCACAACTCTGGAGGCTACCCCGGAATGCTGGACTTGATCTCCGGGTTGCTGCTGATCTGCGGAAAGTGCTCCACCTCGTCGATTGATAGGACCAGGTACAGTGCCGCAGAAGAAGACGACACAGGGAACAATAAGGAAAGGACCAGGACAGATCAACGATATAAGCACAGGATCAGGGCAAGAATCCAGGGATTCAGAGGATACGAACAGAGATCAAGGACGAGTACTGATTGAGACATCTATCTGGTATACCCCCACACATCTTGATACAAGACCTGCATGGGCCACCACTTAAACCATGTCACGCCCCAGAACCAGAATACTGGAGAGCGGGGGCAGACATAGCCAGCTACGTATATTGAAATGGAAACCACCTCGATATACGGTCACGGCTGTCTAGATATGTGAGGGTTTTCTATAAGCCAACAGTCTCTTATGGTCATGAACAAGCCTAGTGTCTCAATCACCACAAGTAAGTAAAGTCGCAAGATGTATGATCATTAAATATACAATAATAAGGCGTCCCAAATATTACATATTCAGCTGATCATGAAGCTAGTCTTTACAAAATGTTAGGACTAGCAAGAGTTTAGTCATACATGATCAACCCTAGGATTTGTCAATCATGTTTACAGCCCGTAGGCAGACAGTAAGTAAAAGTACTTCGAGCTAACAGGTGCTCGTCGGCTAAACGCCTCAAAAGAATAATTTTTACAATAGAGTGAGCGAAACAAAATAGAAAACCCACTCTTGGCCCGGATTCCGTCTAGTGTTCACCATTGGGCTGGAAGCTTGGTAGATCCTCGGGAGCTGCTCCGAAATCTGGCCACATAAAACCAGCTGGATCAACCCCAGAAAGAGCAAGTGCCACAAGGGGCCACGAAATAAGAACAAAAGCCAGCAATCAGCACAGAAAATCTAATATTAAAACTAAAATTACAAAAACATGTCAGGATGATATACGACGAGATAACCATGGAACTATTCCGATAGCCAAGTTATAACCCGTAAACCAAACAAGGACCGGGGTTGTAACCTTTCATCTGAACAGAGCTTGGTTTCCCACTATTTATCGGCAAGATAAGTAATGTAAGAAATCAAGACAGGAAGCAATCTTGTACTGAATCAAGACATGACTAGACTGGTTATACCTTATTCAATCAATCACGGCCAAGCAGATACTACGGCTTACTACTTTAACTAACTAGGGTTATCACAGGCCTAATTACTAACAAGATGCAGTGAGATTGTTACACAGCCACAAGCTCTGCAGACCATCTAGGTTACCCAGGTCGAAAATTAGGGGTTGAATTCAGGTGGGTACATTGTCCGAGAGACAAATGTACCCTTAGGTGACTTAGAGGGTGCAACACGCGACGGTGTGCTGGAAATGTGCCCTACTCGATGGCAGGCTACAGATCCCAAGAGCGCCCACGTAACGGGATTGCCTGTAGCTGTGTCATCTCTTCATGACTACTGTATTATTCTAGTTATTAATCTTAATCCATTTTAGTAGGTACTCCTGACCGTGGTACTCAGGAGTCCCATCCTAGACATGATGCAAGACAGGACAAGTGGATTTAACAAGCAAGTAAGAAAGAACCACCCACGGTGTCAAGGTAAGTCAAGTTAAGTTATCAAGATAAATTATGTCAGGGTACTTGTCAGGAGTGTGCCACGACGGGCCACTATCATGTCAGGCTGGTCATGTCAGGAGTGCACCACTACGGGTCACTGTCGTGTTATGCTAGTTCCTTGTCATACCATGCCATATACAATAGTCATTCCAAACATATTAAGTAAAATCAAGTTCATGACAAAAGGCGTAAGGATATAAAATGGGCGTAAAATATCTAATAAAATATCAATATATAGGAGTATAGAAAACCCAAGCTTAAAGAAATAAGACCAAAACCCCAAGAGCCAATAGGTTAAGCAAGGGGTCAGGGGAGCAGCGTACGAAAAGTCACGCATGCTGAGGGAGCTGTATACATGAAAAGTCACGCACGCTGAGGGAGCTGCGTAGGTGAAAAGTCACGCACGCTGAGATAGCAGCGTAGGTGAAAAGTCACGCACGCTACAGAGAGCAGCGTAGGTGAAAAGTCACGCACGCTGAAAGAGCTGGGTAGGTGAAAAGTCACGTACGCTGAGAGAGCAGCGTAGGTAAAAAGTCACGCACGCTACAGAGAGCAGCGTAGGTAAAAAGTCACGCACGCTGAGAGAGCAGCGTAGGTGAAAAGTCACGCACGCTGAGAGAGCAGCGTAGGTGAAAAGTCACGCACGCTACAGAGAGCAGCGTCGGTGAAAAGTCACACACGCTGAGAGAGCTGCGTAGGTGAAAAGTCACGCACGCTGAGAGAGCAGCGTAGGTGAAAAGTCACGCACGCTCAAGGAGACACGCTTCCAATAGGAAGCGTACTTAAGCCTACGTACGCAGCGCTAAAGAGCGCACATAGCTCAGGATGCGTAAGCTAAATAGCTCTGCACACTGCTCACTGTCTTCTCCAAACAGCAAGAACACCATGGTTGAACTCAAGGCTTCAAAGCATCATAACTTGGCCATCCGAACTCCAAATCCAGATTTTCAAGTTCCAACTTGGGTAGAATTGAATGTTCTTCCTCTTGGAAACACCAAAACCCATGAAAATCCAACTTAAAAAGATCAAACCATGCAAAATCCGAAAATAAAAATAACTTAGATCTAGAGCAAAGGAGACTTCAAATCATAAAATACCAAGTTCTAATGTTGATCACCATGTCCTAATCTAGCAAATAAACCAAGAAAATAGGGCTCTCACGAAGTGGCAAGGTGCACTTGCCTAGGGTTAGGAAAGTTGTGGAGGAAGGAGAAGAAGAAGAAGAAGGAAATTAATGGTGAAAGTTATGAGGAGAGAGAGTGGTAGGTGGGGGTTATAAAGAGGGTAAGTTGTGGTGGGTTGAGGGGTAGCATAGGTTAAGGTGATCCAATTCACATAAAACCGAACCAATCCAAATAAAACCGAGCCATGCCAAAACCCAAAAAATGGGAAATACCGAAATCCCACAAGTTTGAGAAAAATAAAATACATGCCAAAAATTCAGATATGAGTATAAATACGAAATACGGGAAATACGAGAAATGAGGGTGACAGCAAACTTCCGCTTCTGTATTAAGAGTTTACGGAGGTCACTAACAGGACGAAAAGAAGTTGCAGGAATATAGTTCTTGACGATATTCGGGACATAGTTGCTGTTCCTGAGGTGTCCCGTACCTTGAGTGTACAAGGACGTGCTAAGCTGGTTAGCATAAGTCATATAATTTTTTACCTCAGCATTTTTCTTCTGGTGCAAGTTAGCAATTGATATAGGTTGTATTTTGTGTCTTCCCGATGTTGACCTTGATTAGCACTTATTGATATAGGTGGACAAGTCTGACAGGGGTGTTACTTGTGCATCTACTTGAGACAGTAGCAGTTTGCCTTGTTGGGACCTTGAGATATGTAAGGTCGGTAGATCTTTCCCTGACCTTTTTGGAGTAGGCATAATACCCTTTTGTGTGGAAAGTTCATTCTGAATAGAACCCATCTTCCGGACAGAGATTTGTTTGTCTCTGTTAAGGAGAGCAGGATTCTTGTTTGAATTAGCATTACTTTTCATCCAGTCAATGACTTGAGTAGAATGAGGAAAAGCTAGAAAGTGTTTTCCCTGATTTAGTAATTTTTCATCAAGTTTCTGGCTTCATAACAAAGAGGGATCCACTAAACAGTGTTTTCCTTTACATTGTGCTAGTTCAGAAGTATGTACGGGTTACGCCAGAGCATGAACATGCATAGGTTATGCCAGAGCAGGAATACGTACAAGTTGCGCAGGAGCAGGAACATGCGCAGGTTGCGCCAGGGAGAAAATATGTACATGTTGTGCCGAAGAGGAAAAAGCCAAAGGGCGCTTTCCTTTATTTTGTCCAGCAGTGTGTCGAGACGAAGTCTCCTTCAATTTCAGAATCGGAGAAGTAGAGGGGTTAGCCAAAAGGATATTTTCCTTAGGTTGTGCCAAAGCATTGATGGGCGCAAGTTGCGCAGAAGCAAGAACAGGTGTAGGTTGCGCCAGGAAAAAATGGCCAAAGGGCGCTTTTCTTTGTTTTGAACAATAATGTGTCAAGACGAAGTATCCTTCGATTTCAGAATCGAAGAAGTGGAGGGATTAGTGTCACGCCCCAGAACCAGAATACTGGAGAGCGGGGGCAGACACAGCCAGCTACGTATATTGAAATAGAATACATCTCAACTATACGGTCACGGCTGTCTAGATATGAGGGTTTACTACAAGCCAGCAGTCTCTTAAGGTCAAGCCTATTGTCTCAATCTCAAGCAATTAACAGAGTTACAAGATGTTAGAGCATCAAATATATATATATAAGGCGTCCCAAATATTACATATTGGATGATCATGAAGCTAGTCGTACAAAATGATAGGACTAGCAAGAGTTCAGTCATACATGATCAACCCTAGGATTTGTTAATCATGTTACAGCCCGTAGGCAGACAGTAAGTAAATGTGCATCGAGCTAACAGGTGCTCGTCGGCAAACGCCTCAAAAGAATAAATTTACATATGAGCGGGTGAAACAAAAAGGGAAGACCCACTCGTAGCCCGGGTTCCGTCTAGTGTTCACCATTGGGCTGGAAGCTTGGTAGATCCTCGGGAGCTGCTCCGAAATCTGGCCACACAAAACCAGCTGGGTCAAACCCCAGAAAGAGCAAGTGCCACAAAGGAGGCCACAAATAAGAACAAAAGCCAGCATATCAGAACATAAAGAATAAAAGAAAGTACAAGTAGTAAAAGTACACAGAGCGATAAATGACTAGGGACGTGGAACCATTCCGGGAGCCAGGTTACAATCCTTAACCAAACAAGGACCGGGATTGTACCCCTTCGCCTGAATAGCTCACTGTCTCTACCCATTTATCGTTAGAGATAAGTAAAACAATCATGACCAAGAGTTCCAGGTACAGGGGCTAGACAAGACTTAGACAAGGCTGGACAACATCCATTTCATAACGGCCAAGCAAGTACTATGGCTTACTATTTTAACTAACTTGGGTTATCACAAACCTAATTACTAACAAGATGCAGGTGAGAAACTCCCAGTCCCAAGCCCTGCAGACCATCCAGTTATCCTTCCGCGGGTTGAGAGTTATAGGTGGGTACATTGCCCGGGAGATAAATGTACCCTTAGGTGACTTAGAGGGTGCAACACATGACAGTGTGCTGGAAATGTGCTCTACTCGTCGGCAAGCTACAAGTCCATTAATGCCTCCAGATAACGAGACTGCCTGTGACCGGGAATTCTCCATGTTCTAATTTGGTCTACTCATTACCTAGTCCAATTTTAGTGTGAGTTCCTGGCCGTGGTACCCAGGGAGTCACCCCTTAGACATGATGCAAGACAAGACAAGTGATTTGCACAGAGCAACAGGTAGTACACCCACGGTGTCAAGACAAGTCAAGTCGAGTCAAGAGTGCGCCGCCACGGGCCACAATCAAGTGAAGCCAAGTCATACTAAGTCAAGTCAAGTTGAGTTATCAAGTCATGCCAAGTCGGGAGTGCGCCACCACGGGCCACTATCAAGTCAAGCCGAGTTATCAAGTTACCGGTCCCAGTTATTAACAAGATATTCAACAAATAGAAGAAAACTAGCTGCAGGCCAAACCAGGCCAAATCATAGAAAATAGTGTCAAGACGTGTCAAACCAAGTCAAGTTGTGCAATATGAGCAATCAAAATCTCAAAAGCTCCAATCATATCAAAGAAAACCAAGTTATAAAGCTGGCACTAAGGCACTAGGGGTGTAGGTGAACTAGGGTGTGCCAGGGAACAAGCACACTAGAGTGCGCCTGGTGGCAGCACACTAGAGTGCGCCTGGTTGAGGCAGCACACCAGAGTGCGCCTAGGGTGGCAGCACACTAGAGTGCGCCTAGGGTGGCAGCACACTAGAGTGCGCCTGGGGTCCAAGGGTCAAGTGCGCCTAGGAAGAGGCACACTGGAGTGCGCCTAGGGAGGCAGCACACCAGAGTGCGCCTAGGTCAAGGGAGCAGGCGCAATCGGGCCAGGCGCTAAACAGCGTGGCCCGCAAGGAGGCGCGCAGCGCTAAACAGCGCGCGGCCAGAAAAATAGGCGCACTGCGCTAAAGAGCGCACGGCCCAAAACTAGGCGCGATCGGGCCTGGAAGGCGCAATCGGCCAGGAAGGCGCGCTGCGCTAAAGAGCGCGCGGCCAGAAAACTAGGCGCCATCGGGCCAAGAGGCCAGAAAGTAGGCGCAGTCCGACAAGTAGGCGCGCCTGGGGGTCGTCTTCCTCCTCAAGCCGAGGAGAAGAACCCATGGGTTCCAAAACTTTGGAACACCATAAGTCGGCCATCCAAGCTCCAAATCCGGACTTCCAAGGCTCTAACTTGGGTAAAATTCCACCCTCTACAACATGGAAACAATAAAACCAACCAAAATTCAAGTTTAATAGATCAAATCTAAAGAAATCCAAAAATGAACAAAGTCTAGATCTAGGGAAATCCAAGCTTCAAAACCCAAAATGCCAAGCTCTAACATTGGTCCTAGAGCTCTAGTCTAACTAAATATCAAATAAAATGGGTCCTCATTAAATGGCAAGATGCAACTTGCCTATGGTGGGGATGTTGGTGGTGGTAGGAGGAAGAAGAAGAAATAAATGAAAGTTATGGAGAGAGAGAAAAAGTTGGTAGGATTTTAATGGGGGTTGTTGTGGTGTTCTTGAGGGTGCAAGATAGCTAAAGGTGTTCTCATTCCTACAAACCAAACCAAGTCATATTAAACCAAACCGAAAATCCGAATAAGAAAAATACGAAAAATATCGAAATACCGCAGTTAGGCAAGATTTAAAATATACGCAAAAATCAAAATACGGGCAAAATACGAAACACGGGAAATGAGGGTGACAACTCTACCCACCTTAAAAGAATTCCGTCCTCGAAATTTAATCAATGAGCTAGAGATTGCCACGACAAGCTACACTAATCACAGGCAAGCTACACTAAGCAGTTCAATCATACAATCATGCAATGCAAGCAAGGAAGGGAAGGCGTAAGGCATAAGAAAGACATTATACCTCACGAGTCAAACAGATAGGGATATCGCGATCGGATGTCGTCCTCACGCTCCCACGTTGACTCACCTAGAGAGTGATGACCCCAAGCAACACGGACCAATTTAATAGTCTTGTTCTTGAGTATCTTTTCCCTCCGGTCCAAAATAGACACGGGCCTCTCCTCATACGAAAGGTTGGTACCAACAACCAATTCTGAATGATCTAGGATATGGCTCGGGTCCGGAATATACCGTCGTAACTGGGACACATGGAATACATCATGTACCTCACTTAACGACGGCGGAAGAGCGAGACGATAGGACACATCGCCCACTCGCTCCAGAATATCGAACGGCCCTATATACCTAGGACTAAGCTTTTCCCGTACGCCAAAACGAATGACGCCGCAGGTAGGCGAGATCCTAAGGAATACATGGTCGCCGACAGCAAATTCTAAGGGACGTCGATGAGCATCGGCCCAATAGCGCTGGCGATCCTGAGCAACTCGGAGGTGATCTCTGATTCTTCTGACCACTTCAACCGTCTGAGAAATCAGTTCTGGACCGAGCATCTGCCTCTCTCCGATATCGTCCCATGCTAACGGAGATCTGCATTTCCTGCCATACAGAGCCTCGAAGGGTGCCATCTGGATACTAGCCTGGAAACTATTGTTGTACGAGAATTCCACCAAGTGCAGGTGATCCTCCCATGAACCACCAAAATCGAGGGTACACGATCTCAACATATCTTCGAGAGTTTGTATAGTACGCTCTGACTGCCCATTTGTCTGCGGATGATACGCTGAGCTGAACTTAAGACGAGTCCCCAAACTTTGATGAAGACTGCGCCAGAAGTGTGATGTGAATCTCGTATCCCTGTCTGATACTATGCTGACTGGCACTCCGTGAAGTCGGACGATCTGCCTGAGATACATCTCTGCTAGCTGCGCCGTTGACTGTCCAACTCTAAAGGGAAGAAAGTGTGCCACCTTGGTAAGCCTGTCTACAATGACCCAAATAGCATCTCTGCCTGCCGGAGATCTGGGTAACCCAGTCACGAAATCCATGGTTATGTGCTCCCATTTCCATTCTGGGATCGGTAAAGGTTGAAGAAGTCCAGCCGGCCTCTGATGTTCAGCCTTGACTTGTTGGCAAACCAAACATCGAGAGACATACCGGGCTATCTCCCTCTTCATACCATTCCACCAAAAGTGCTGACGAATATCTCTGTACATCTTCGTGCCGCCTGGGTGAATGGAATACTGCGAACTGTGAGCCTCTGCCATGACTTCCTGTCTGATATCTCCACTGGGTACACAAAGACGCGTGCCGTGTCGAAGTGTACCATCCTCATGAATATATAACTCTGGCCTTCTTCCAGCCTCGCACTCTGCTCTGAGCCGCTGAATCTTGGAATCTGTTAATTGTGCTGTCTGGATCCTCTCAACTATGGTGGACTGTATCTGTAGGCTGGCCATCAAGGCCACATTGGAAGGGAGAATCACTTCAATTCCCATCTTCTGAAGATCTGCCAATAGCTCTCGTTGCGCTGTTAGAAGGTAGACTCCGGCTCTCCGGCTCAATGCATCTGCTACCACGTTGGCCTTCCCTGGGTGATACTGCAAGTCCACATCATAGTCCACAAGTAGCTCGAGCCATCTTCTCTGCCGCATATTAAGATCCTTCTGGGTGAAAACGTACTTCAGGCTCTTGTGATCAGTAAATATTTCCACTCTGTCTCCGTACAAGTAGTGCCTCCACAACTTAAGTGCAAACACTACTGCTGCTAGCTCCAAGTCGTGGGTCGGATAATTCTTCTCATGATCACGGAGTTGACGTGACGCATAAGCAATTACCTTCCCATGCTGCATCAAAACACATCCCAATCCTCTGCCTGAAGCGTCGCAATAAACTGTGAATCCTCCGGTCCCATCTGGAAGGGTGAGAATGGGAGCCGTTATCAAACCTCGCTTCAATTTCTCAAATGATTCCTGACATTCTGCTGTCCAAACGAACGGCACATCCTTGCAGGTCAACTGGGTCATCGGCGCTGAAATCCTTGCAAAATCAGAGACGAACCGTCGGTAGTAGCCGGCCAATCCAAGAAAGCTGCGAACTTCTGCCACTGAACTGGGTACTGGCCATGCCTCGATGGCCACAATCTTCTGGGGATCCACTTCCACTCCTCCTCGGGTAATGATGTGACCCAAGTATGAAATACGATCGAGCCAGAACTCGCATTTACTGAACTTGGCGTACAACTGGTGCTCTCTGAGAATCTGAAGAACCACACGGAGATGCTGTTCATGCTCCGCCTCACTCTTGCTGTAGACCAGGATGTCATCAAGGAATACTATCACAAACTGATCCAAATAAGGCATGAAAATACGGTTCATGAGATCCATGAACACTGCCGGCGCATTGGTCGCTCCAAAGGGCATAACTAGAAACTCCCAATGCCCGTACCTAGATCTGAACGCCGTCTTCGGGATGTCCTGCTCTCTAACTCTGATCTGGTGGTATCCTGACCGCAAGTCTATCTTCGAGAAAACTGAAGCCCCTTTGAGTTGATCAAATAAGTCATCTATCCTTGGAAGAGGATATCTGTTCTTGATTGTCACTGAGTTCAAGGTACGATAATCAACACATAGCCTGGACGTACCATCCTTCTTTTTCACAAGAAGCATCGGGGCTCCCCAAGGCGATCCACTTGCACGAATGAATCCCTTGGTCCTGAGTTCTTCAATTATCTTGTACAAAATCTCCAACTCTGAAGGCGCCATTCTGTAGACTCGCTCTGATACTGGTGCTGTCCCGGGAATCAAGTCAATGGTGAACTCGATCTCCCGCTCTGGTGGCATCCCTGGAAGTTCCTCTGGGAAGACATCTGGAAACTCTTCAACTATCCGGGGCAACTGCACTGCTGCTACTGCCATCCGCAATACTGGAGGAAATAGCTCTACTGTGCCTCTGGAAAATGAAAACTCTGGCTCTCCGGGAATACTAAAGACAACTCTGCCAACATGGCAGTCTATCCTAGCATAATGGTTCCTCAACCAATCCATGCCTAGGACTACATCATAGTCTGCCATAGGGAATTCTATGAATCTAGCGGGGAACTCTCTACCGCTAACTACGATCCGACACGAGGAGAACACTCGATCTACTCCCACAAGACCATTACCAGTAAGTATATTGAGCCTCACTGATAATGACTCGGGCTCCAACCCTATCCGTGTCGCGAATCGTGCAGACATGAATGAATGCGATGCACCAGAATCAAATAATACAGATGCTGAAAAAGTGTTAACGAGAATAGTACCTGCCACTACCTCACCTGGTGCAACTTCTTCTTCCATGGTCATCATCATAGCCTGACCTCTAGCTGCGGGTCCCCTCTGCTGGAAACCCCTCTGTCGGTTCTGTGCCGGAGCCTGGGTGAACTGCTGCGGGTTCTGCTGCTGAAAGGCCTGGGCCTGGGGCGCCAATGGCCTCGGGTACTGCTGTTGCTGCTGCTGCTGGACTGGAACTGGGGCTGGTCCCCTCGCCGAAGAACTAGAAAGGTTGGATGATGATGGACCTCTCCTATTCGGGCAGGTCCCTATCTGGTGGTCTGCTCCTCCACAAGCCAGGCACAATCCTCGTGCCCTACGACACTCTGCCACTACATGGCCCGGCTTCCCGCAATGAGAACATCCCACCGCGGAAGACTGCTTCTGCTTCTGCTGCTGCGGGTACGTCGGGGTCGAATGCTGAACCGACGTCACTGAGGCCGCCCGCCTCGGAGTTCCAATGGTTATACCCCTAGCTGCCGGGGCTGGAGCTGAAGATTGGTGCATCTGGTTGTGGGACCGCTTCCTGCCTCCGGTCCTGTCCACAATTCTCCGGGAGGTATACTCATGCCTCCTTGCTGCTTTCAATACTGCATCGAACGTCTAGTGCTCGAACTGTTCCACAGCCAATAATATCTCCAAATGCAGTCCTTGCTGGAACCGCTGAGCCCTATCGAACTCGGTTGCCACCAAGGTGGGGGCGAACCTACTCAGCCTAGAAAACTCGGTCGCATAGCCATCGACCGTCCTGCCTCCTTGCTTCAAGTTGGTGAATCTGGTCTGCAGGTCGTACCGTGCCACCGCATCGAAGTACTTTGTCTGGAATCTTTCTCTGAACGTCGCCCAAGTGACTGGTGTTGCTAATCCCATGGCCTGAGCTGTCCACCAATCGTGAGCCAAGTCTAACAACTATAGGCGTACCACCGCCACCTTCTCATTTTCAGGTGTCCTAGCTGCTTCCAGGACCACCTCGGTATCCTGAAGCCAAGCATCCGCGGCAATCGCTTCTTCACTGCCGTCAAAGAAGGGAGGGTTCAAACGCTTGAAACTGTTGGCCGCCTGATTTCCTTGGGGACCTCCTCGGTTTAGTGCATCATGAACCTCCTGGTGCAAGGCGTCACCTCGACGATCTTGGGATGCAAGCAGTTCTCTGATAAGCCCTACCAAAGGCCCCTCATCCTGTCTAGCTGGTTGAACGGGCGGAGCTGCCTGAACTGGAGGTTCCGGGCCTCCAGAAGGCATAACTCGAGAGGCTACTCCCGAGTGCTGTGCTTGATCTTCCTGGCGCTGGAGTGCTTGTCGAGCTTCCTCTGGCTGGTTGGCAGGTCCGGGAGTAATGCCGCTGAAGAAGATGACATAGGGAACAATAAGGAAAGGACCAGGACAGATCAATTATACAAGCAATATGATCAGGTCAAGAATCTCAGGGATTTGAAGATACGAGCAGAGATCAAGGGCGAATATTGATTGAGACATCTATTTGGTAAACCCTCACATTTCTTGAATGCCAAGACCTGCATGGGCCACCACTTAAACCGTGTCACGCCCCAGAACCAGAATACTGGAGAGCGGGGGCAGACACAGCCAGCTACGTATATTGAAATAGAATACATCTCAACTATACGGTCACGGCTGTCTAGATATGAGGGTTTACTACAAGCCAGCAGTCTCTTAAGGTCAAGCCTATTGTCTCAATCTCAAGCAATTAACAGAGTTACAAGATGTTAGAGCATCAAATATATATATATAAGGCGTCCCAAATATTACATATTGGATGATCATGAAGCTAGTCGTACAAAATGATAGGACTAGCAAGAGTTCAGTCATACATGATCAACCCTAGGATTTGTTAATCATGTTACAGCCCGTAGGCAGACAGTAAGTAAATGTGCATCGAGCTAACAGGTGCTCGTCGGCAAACGCCTCAAAAGAATAAATTTACATATGAGCGGGTGAAACAAAAAGGGAAGACCCACTCGTAGCCCGGGTTCCGTCTAGTGTTCACCATTGGGCTGGAAGCTTGGTAGATCCTCGGGAGCTGCTCCGAAATCTGGCCACACAAAACCAGCTGGGTCAAACCCCAGAAAGAGCAAGTGCCACAAAGGAGGCCACAAATAAGAACAAAAGCCAGCATATCAGAACATAAAGAATAAAAGAAAGTACAAGTAGTAAAAGTACACAGAGCGATAAATGACTAGGGACGTGGAACCATTCCGGGAGCCAGGTTACAATCCTTAACCAAACAAGGACCGGGATTGTACCCCTTCGCCTGAATAGCTCACTGTCTCTACCCATTTATCGTTAGAGATAAGTAAAACAATCATGACCAAGAGTTCCAGGTACAGGGGCTAGACAAGACTTAGACAAGGCTGGACAACATCCATTTCACAACGGCCAAGCAAGTACTACGGCTTACTATTTTAACTAACTAGGGTTATCACAAACCTAATTACTAACAAGATGCAGGTGAGAAACTCCCAGTCCCAAGCCCTGCAGACCATCCAGTTATCCTTCCGCGGGTTGAGAGTTATAGGTGGGTACGTTGCCCGGGAGACAAATGTACCCTTAGGTGACTTAGAGGGTGCAACACATGACTGTGTGCTGGAAATGTGCTCTACTCGTCGGCAAGCTACAAGTCCATTAATGCCTCCAGATAACGAGACTGCCTGTGACCGGGAATTCTCCATGTTCTAATTTGGTCTACTCATTACCTAGTCCAATTTTAGTGTGAGTTCCTAGCCGTGGTACCCAGGGAGTCACCCCTTAGACATGATGCAAGACAAGACAAGTGATTTGCACAGAGCAACAGGTAGTACACCCACGGTGTCAAGACAAGTCAAGTCGAGTCAAGAGTGCGCCGCCACGGGCCACAATCAAGTGAAGCCAAGTCATACTAAGTCAAGTCAAGTTGAGTTATCAAGTCATGCCAAGTCGGGAGTGCGCCACCACGGGCCACTATCAAGTCAAGCCGAGTTATCAAGTTACCGGTCCCAGTTATTAACAAGATATTCAACAAATAGAAGAAAACTAGCTGCAGGCCAAACCAGGCCAAATCATAGAAAATAGTGTCAAGACGTGTCAAACCAAGTCAAGTTGTGCAATATGAGCAATCAAAATCTCAAAAGCTCCAATCATGTCAAAGAAAACCAAGTTATAAAGCTGGCACTAAGGCACTAGGGGTGTAGGTGAACTAGGGTGTGCCAGGGAACAAGCACACTAGAGTGCGCCTGGTGGCAGCACACTAGAGTGCGCCTGGTTGAGGCAGCACACCAGAGTGCGCCTAGGGTGGCAGCACACTAGAGTGCGCCTAGGGTGGCAGCACACTAGAGTGCGCCTGGGGTCCAAGGGTCAAGTGCGCCTAGGAAGAGGCACACTGGAGTGCGCCTAGGGAGGCAGCACACCAGAGTGCGCCTAGGTCAAGGGAGCAGGCGCAATCGGGCCAGGCGCTAAACAGCGTGGCCCGCAAGGAGGCGCGCAGCGCTAAACAGCGCACGGCCAAAAAAATAGGCGCGCTGCGCTAAAGAGCGCACGGCCCAAAACTAGGCGCGATCGGGCCTGGAAGGCGCAATCGGCCAGGAAGGCGCGCTGCGCTAAAGAGCGCGCGGCCAGAAAACTAGGCACCATCGGGCCAAGAGGCCAGAAAGTAGGCGCAGTCCGACAAGTAGGCGCGCCTGGGGGTCGTCTTCCTCCTCAAGCCGAGGAGAAGAACCCATGGGTTCCAAAACTTTGGAACACCATAAGTCGGCCATCCAAGCTCCAAATCCGGACTTCCAAGGCTCTAACTTGGGTAAAATTCCACCCTCTACAACATGGAAACAATAAAACCAACCAAAATTCAAGTTTAATAGATCAAATCTAAAGAAATCCGAAAATGAATAAAGTCTAGATCTAGGGAAATCCAAGCTTCAAAACCCAAAATGCCAAGCTCTAACATTGGTCCTAGAGCTCTAGTCTAACTAAATATCAAATAAAATGGGTCCTCATTAAATGGCAAGATGCAACTTGCCTATGGTGGGGATGTTGGTGGTGGTAGGAGGAAGAAGAAGAAATAAATGAAAGTTATGGAGAGAGAGAAAAAGTTGGTGGGATTTTAATGGGGGTTGTTGTGGTGTTCTTGAGGGTGCAAGATAGCTAAAGGTGTTCTCATTCCTACAAACCAAACCAAGTCATATTAAACCAAACCGAAAATCCGAATAAGAAAAATACGAAAAATATCGAAATACCGCAGTTAGACAAGATTTAAAATATACGCAAAAATCAAAATACGGGCAAAATACGAAACACGGGAAATGAGGGTGACAATTAGCCAAAAGACTGTCTTCCTTAGATTGCGCCAAGGCAGTGATGGGTGCAAGTTGCACAGAGGTAGGGGATTGTGTCATCGAGGACTTAGGAGTCGAAACAGAGCGCGTCTTGCTATTAATAGCGACAACAGTGCGCTTGGCACCCCCAACATTGATCATAGCCTCGTAGGCTGTCTGGTTGACTTGAACGACCAGTATCTTCTGCGTCTTGCCTATTGACGCGATATCACATTGAGTTATCACTTTCTCGTCAGAGGAGAAAGTTGTCCCCAGCAGAGTCGC
Source organism: Iris pallida (assembly GCA_029216955.1). NCBI lineage: Eukaryota > Viridiplantae > Streptophyta > Magnoliopsida > Asparagales > Iridaceae > Iris > Iris pallida. The sequence goes on along the minus strand of JANAVB010043123.1, from coordinate 202,996 downwards.
CATTTTGTTTACAAGAACAAAAGTCTTATTACAAACTTAGAAAAGAATACAAGAGTACAATTGATTTCTGGGGAAGTACAACTATAAAAATTTGATCAGATGATGATAACTTTATCCTTTAGACGATGTGATACCAAAGACACAAGCCTCTGGAGGATGCAATAGCACTTTAGCAAGAGATTATGATCTTTCTTGATGATTTTGAGATTGATTTGAAACTCTATTTATAGAGTTCTTGAAATAACTGTTTAGCAGTTATTCTGGGTTGCGCGCGCTTCAGGTTGCGCGTCTCCTGTTCACTTGCACGAACGGTTGTACTAACTGTTATGGATGCGAGGCATCGTTTGATTGAGATGCGCGTGGTCGTGACCAGTGTAGTGGGCACGTTCTGTGAAGTTAGTGGCTTGTACGCCACAACACTCTGTTCTGAACACTGTTTGATCACCTTGCGGAAGCTTCATCAGGTTTCGCGTGGGCGCAATATAGCGACTTACGCGAGCGGTTTGTACCAACTACTGTGGATGTGTGGCATCGTATGATTGAGATGCGCATGGTCATAAGCAGTATAGTGGGCACACTCTGCGAAGTTGGTGGCTTGTGCGCCATGTCTCCCTGTTTTAAAATAAGAGTTGATCAAGTGGCGCGAACTTGTCAGTCTGCGCATGGGTACGACTCAACGATTAGCGCCTTTGACTAGGTCTTCTGTGCTGTACTGCATGCCACTCAATGACTTGCGTGAACCAGCTGTCAGCATTAATTACATGCTGACAAAATCTTCTCGAGCGCCGTGCTGCGCGGGATTCGAATGGATTTTCCTTAATCTCCGTGCTTTCAGTTGTCAGGTAATGATGATGCCGTTACAGCTTCTCGAGGAAGTGCGCCACATGGCGCTTGTGCAACCTGTCTCCTGCGTAACCTGATGTTGGTGTAACCTGATGCTGCACAACTTGATGGTTTGGTGCAATGTAATAATTTGGCGCCATATGATGATCGAACACTTTAATTGGTGACGCAGCTTAATTTTTAGCCTCTACACACTTTACTTTTACTTACTCATAACTGTGATATATTTCTGTAATCTTTTTGCTAACTTTTTAATAGCTAATATTCTGCTGCCAACTCTATTCACCCCCCTCTATAATATGTTGATTTATATTTCGTTCCTACATAATCAACCCTCCATCGCCACTCATCCCCAGATAAAAATAAAAGTATACTCGAAGGATTCTATTGAGGAACCAAAATTGTACTCTGTTCGTTTGTTATATATAAAAGTTTCTCCTGTAACGCTCCAGTCCAAAAATACGTAGGACTAGGTACGTAGACATGCCAGCCGTATAAGAGATATACGTAAGCTATAAAATGCAGTAAAACCATGACAACTAATCTCATCCACACAAAAATAAAGGAATAATGATATAAATCAACTTTGAATTTGTTATTTTATACAAGTTATTGGGCGGAAACAAATTCACTACCAACCATTTTAAATGAGAAGAAATACATATAAGGAAAGAATTTATAAAAGTAACAAAGGACGATCCAAGAGCAATCACATTCAAATGAATAGAGAAAATCACGGGCTTTCGCTAGAACACCTGCAGAAAGTCAGGAAACACACACCTGGAGGAATCACCTGGTCCTCAGAAGGACGTAACAAGATACATGAAGAACATGCCATATAAATTGAATATAAAATATGCCATAAAGCCACAAGTAAAAGTAAAGTGACATGACAACAACTAGGGTCACCTAACCGTTCTACAGTGTATTGCAGGTAAGAACAAACCTTTAGTCTCATGGGACCGTCTGGCTATAAATGGGATCCGGTTTAGTCCCCACTTAGGCACCAGGGACCAAGCGCATAACGTTCTAATAACATCAGTGGCTAACCTGATAGGGTAAGCTTACCCGTATCTCCAGTAGAGTTTTCGGGTCACAAAAGGAAAGTGTAGTAGTGGTCCATACGATAAGGAAATGTTCTTCCCACCCCATGCACCTATCTAAGTCGTATCTATGATCATGTACCTCTACTAACTGCCAACTCTCCTAACATGCATCTAATTGGCAGTTAGACCTAACGCACATCCCATACGTATCGGTGATCAGCCAACACGCAAGTCCGAAAGCTATATGCTACTTAACCCTCATCTCATGGCACATCTGTGTCAAAGTTTATGAAATGCACTGAACTAGTGGTAGTCCCTTCACTCTAGGTCCATATGCAAATTTAAAGACGAAAAGGAAAAATACGACTCGCATCATGTATAACTAAAATATGTAAGTAAATCATGATCTGTAACAAGGATACCATTAGAAATAAAAAGACAGGAATATGCAATAATTAAACAACAAAGATGCAGACTAAATATAGACAGTAAATATGGCAAGTTACCTTGCCTGGTATGTTGCCTGAAGTGGTGCAATGATTCGACAAGTCTTATTTTACCCAAAAGCCGGGGTTAAGTTGTAAGGATCCAAAATTCATGAGAAAATAGGGGAGGACGATGAAAATAGGGGAGGATGATTAGTCACGATCGAGACTTTCTAATCTAAGAGAGGTTTTGAATTTTTTTCCTTAATATGAAAATAAATATTTATCTAAAAATAATTTGGAAATTACTTAAAATATTTTTAGAACTAGATTTTAATAGTAAAATCTGTTTTCGGAAAAAAAAAAAATTAGAAATCATTGGCTAAATTCTAAGTTTTTATCAAACTGATATTTTAGGTTAAATCTAAATTTTGAAAAAAATATTTAGATAAATACAAAATAATAAAAACCTAGTTTTTTGTCAAGATATACATTTTTGGTCAAGAAACTATATTTTTAAATATCCTTTGAATAAATATTATAATATATGTCAAGTTAAAACTCAGTTTGAATCAATGTAGGCCAAATCCTATTATTATACGTTTTGCAAAGTACCTATCTTTTATGATAGCAACGAATATTTATGTAACAAAACAATATTAATACTTAGTAAATATTGTAAAAATTCTTAGTACTATTAATACTGTTAATGAAACCAAAAAGTGAAGATACTAAAAATATAATATAATAGAACAAAAACCACCTAACTGAGAATAGTTATTCTCTTTACACAAATCAAAGAGCTAGACAAGTACTAATAATATTACTATTAATAACAACAACAACAACAATAATAATAATAATAATAATAACCTCTACAGAAGATATTTGTTGCTCACTTTCTCCTCTCTTTCGAGAGAGAGAGAGAGTGATCATATATTAGCACAATAAAAACAAAAACAGAAGAAAGAAGGGAGAGACAATTTTGGATCAGAGAAATAGGAAGAGGAGTGGGAAAAATTGGCGATCTCACCTGACGGGAGGTCGGTGCTGGAGTTTAGGCACGAGGCGAGAGAGATTCCAGCGAAGCAGGATGAGGCACTTGGGAAGGCGGAGACGGAGAGGGGAGTTACCAGTATGAGGTTCACCGGATCGGGGCGGCCCTTGCTGACCCAGCGGTGTGGGCTCCGCGAAGTCCAGGGTAGCGTGCGACTCACAGTTGAGTTAGGTTGGAGGGACGCTCGGCAGCTAATGGTGAGGTCAAGGCAGAGAGTTAGAGGTCGTTGAACAAAGGTCTTGATGATTGTGCTCCGGTCGCGGAAGAAGACGCGGTGCCAGATATAGAAACTTGGTGGCTTGTTGGTGGAGGATCGGCGTGGTGAAAGACGATAGCGACGGCAGAATATGCCAAAGTGTTCAGGTGAGTTTGGTTTTTTTTTGTTTCTATTTTTTTCAGATGGTGATGGTGGTGGTCGAATTGGCGGTGGTAGTGGTTTTGGGGTGAGGAGAGGAAGAGGTGCTGGTAATGGCCTACTTTGGCCGGAATTGTTTAGTAGTAGTGGTGTCGTGGTTGTGTTTCTCTGGTGGCGGTGGTGGGTGTTAACGTCGGCGGGTGTGTTGCTGATGGTGACGGGGGCGGCCACTATCCATGATGGTGGCAGAGGTGTTGGTCACGGCGTAGGTGATGATGATGTCTGCAGGTGGATGGTGGTTGGGTTCTGTGGAGGTCCGATAGGTGTGGCCGGAGAACAGGGGTACGGTGGCACAGGAGGTAGTTCGGCCGGGGAGTGGCGGCGCTGCGGTATGGTAGGCTTGTGGCGGTGCTGCCATTGATGGTGGTGGCTGTCGAGGGTGGTGGCAAGCGGGGAGGAGCGGTGGCGTTGGGCCTGGCCAACGGTGGTCGGAGATGCTGGCCAAGATTAGGGATAGGGTTTATTTGATTATGTCGTGTCGTGTCCAATGTGCCGGACATGACATGGATAAAATTTGGATTTGGGTTCGTGTCCGATATGTCAGACACGAAGATGACGATATTATTGTAAATGGTAAAATAATGGAAAGACACCCGGGGTCAGACCCGAGGCCGTTACGACTGATAAGGACGAATTTGGACACCGACACGATGCACGACATATTTGTAGAAAAAATTTAGTTTGTTGGAAATTATAGAAAAAGGCAAAGGGCCTCTCCTTATATAGGAGGTGAAGACCCCTAATTGGATAAGGGCTAGGATCGATTAAATCCCTGCAATATATTCCACTATTTAATTCAAATCGATTTAAAACTATTTTAATCCAGTCCAAATCCAATCTAGATAAATCCTATCTTAATTTCAAAGCTATTTAAAATAAAGTTAATAAAATATTTTCCAATTTAAATCACCATATTTAATTAATTATTAAATCAAATAAAATTTCAAAATATATTTTTCAAAATAATAAAATAATAATAATTAATTTCAAAAATCAAATTTATATATATACATGAATTAAATTTCATGTGCTCGCATGCAAAAAGAATATTTACATAACATTTTTTTTTTCTAAATTACTACTTATACTTGTACAATAAAATAAAATAGCATTTTTATAAATAAATAAATAATGTTTGTCAAATCACGACGGGACGTAGTTTAAAATTTTAAGCAAATAAAAATATTTATCTTATATTATATTTGAAATCTATACTATTATCTATATGAAGAAAATCTATAATAAAATCTTTATATGAAAAATATATACCTCGCATATACATACGTATACGCACTCGATGAACAAAAATAAAATAAAAAAAATCAATAGCAAAATAAGTCAATTTAAAAAAATTAAAAATTTAGGGCGTTTACATCTCCAATACTTTTTAATGGAAAATAAGCTGGCGACTCTGCTGGAGAACACTTTCCCTTCCAACGGAAAGGTTGTGTCGCAATCTGACGATAGCAAACTCGGATCCTCCCAGAAGACATTGGTTGTGCGCTTCGATCACCAAGCGTACGAGGAATTAATCTCTGAAGGCAGCGCGAGCCCTTCGAAGCGGCTGCCGAAGCCAAAGAAGACTCGCCAAATCTGGGTGCCTAAGGGCGATGCGTCGAGCACCAAAACAGAAGAAGCTGCGCTGGCGCAGCCACTCCTTCATGCCGACGTCATCAGCAAGCAAGATACTGCTTTTGGAGCAGCGCATATGCCAGGGAAGCATAGTGCGGACTTCAGCTACCAACTCGCTTCCTCTCAATCGAAGATAATTCGCCGGAAGAACAAGGGTGCATCCACATTCCCGTGCATGGGCTCTATTGCACAGGGAAAACCTTCACTCTTCGATGGAATCACTTACCATTAAGGCAACGGAAAGTTGGATTCTGAATACTATACGCCTTTGTGGGCTGGTACGAAGAACTCCCGGTAGCACGGACCATGCGCCCTCACTGTGCTATGCCAATAGCAAGCCAGAAACGTGCGCTGAAAGCCATGTACACGACTGGTGGTAAAATGTACAGAGTTGACTAACGTCCTTTCGCACCCGAATTGGGTCAACTCTTAAAGTCCCCATCCCACTTGGGTGTTTTTCATGCGCCTGAACGAAGATAGGGATAAATCTTGTGGTGTCGAACCCATATACGCAGTGGGCCATGCGCATGAAGTGGGTTCGGCTCATAATACTTGATGATCTCCCACCAATGATCTAGGTGCATTTGATGTGCTGGAACTGGATCAGGGGCACATAACTCACATATACAACCTGACGCTTGGCTTTACCATACGTCTGATGGGGGTGTAAATGTGAACCTCTCCTCACACCATTTACGTGATGTGATCACTCACAAACGTAGATCGGAATTGAAGACCACCACGCATAACTCACCCCTCATGGGGCATACTTATGCTACGGTCACCATCAACTGTTGTTGTTGTAAAATAGTAGCCCCACCACCAAGGCAGTCCATGTTCCAGCAACTGCAATATGTCGTACTTTTCTGACATCGTCTCGAAAAGAGGGTGCAAACTTAAGATGAGGAAGAACTCATAGTCGTTTCGTGCCATGTCATATCTAGTTCTCTTGCTTCCAGGAGAAATCTAAAACCCAATAACCCTTCAGCCTCGGTTAGTACATCAAAGAGTCGACCACGAGGGAATAAAGCAATACTTCCTACTGTCGAGGTATTCCAGAATACCCATTCGAAGGTGAAAACTGCATCGGCAGTGCAAAGCCAGGTGTAGTCAAACTCCGATTGTCCACAACAATCCTGTAGGAACCTAGAGGGGGGGTTAATAGGGTCAAGCTAACTAATCAAGTACTTAGCACAAGCTAATAGGAAATTTTAAAATAACAGTGCAAGAGAAGAAGCAAAATAATACCGACACCCGATGTATCCTGGTATCCTCCCAAGGGGCACTCCAGTCCCGGAACTCTCTCTGACTTTAATCCACTATTATCGCAAATAGTACAACATGAGTTTTCATACGAAGACTCACCAACTTCTTACATGAGAGCTTTAGTCCGAAGGCCTCTCCGACTTAAAGCTCTCGTATAAGAAGTTGGTGAGCCTTCGTATGAAAACTCATATTGTACTTTTTGCGATAATAGTAGATTAAAGCCGAAGAGAGTTCCGGGACTGGAGTGCCCTTTGGGAGGATACCAGGATACATCGGATGTTAGTATTGTTTTACTTTTTCTCTTACACTTATAAATTTAAATTGTCCATTAGCTTGTACTAAGTTCTTGATTAGTTAGTTTGACCCTATTCTCCCCCTCTAGGGTTCCTACAATTGGTATCAGAGCAAGGACTCTATTGTTAGACTTAACATCCTTAGAGTAGATCCTTATTATTTTTCTATGGCATCATATTCCTCCTACTCCTCCTCCGATAAAGGGGGTTTTACTTCTAGTTGCATAGACAATCATGTTTCTTTTAAATGCAAGAAATGCTCTAAGTGGAAAGCCATGGCTAAACAATCCTTAGAGATTCTTGACAACCTTCATTCTACTAATGAAGAACTTTACGAAAAGGTTATTCATTTAGAAGAAGCAAATGAGTTTTTGAGAAACGAAAATAATGATTTTATTATCTAGACTTGATTATCAAAACTCATCTTGCGTTTCTTTAAAGAGTTTGAATGAGGCTCTAATTTTGAAAATTAAATCTTTTTCCTCATCAATAGAAGATCTCAAGACTCAATCACATGAGTTATCTTATTTGCATGATTCTTCTATTGATGATTTAAAGAAACAAAATGACGCTTTTATCTCTAGAATTTCTTTATTTAAAAAAGAGAATGGTATTTTAAATGCTAAATTTGATTCTCTTACTTGCATGCATGATGATTTTTTTATTAGAACATAATATTCTTAAAACCAAATTTTCTCATGCTCACTCTAGAGATATTCATCATTCTAGTATGTCATATGTTCATAACCATCCTCATTCTGATACATGTGCACACACTAGCATTAGGTGCTTTTATTGCTCTCGCATTGGACACATGAGCTTTACATGCCCTATTCGTAGGACCTTTACTACCAATGCTAGAGTAAGTGCTATATGGGTCCCTAAAGCTAATAAATGTAGATCCAAGTTTATTTGGATACCAAAGTCTTCATCTAATGTTGTAGGTGAAGTTTCTTGTATCGGGATATAGCACCGAGGAGCGTATTGGTAGTTGCAAAGCTCAAAGGTTATCTTTTAAGCAATTACACAAACACAAGTGTGGCCACTAGGGTCACTTTGGTAACATGCTAAACAAATCTCTTTAAATAGTTTATATTTGTAGAATCTAGCATGTTTCCTTTGACAACTTGCTACTAGCTCTCATTGATATATTTTAGTTGCTTATTATCTAAATCAATGAGGGATATATGATACTAGCATGCTTAGCTATTTTCTTGTTATTTATATTATCTAGCATGACTACTTACTTAGCGTAAATGATTAGTACTCACACTATATAGTTTATCACTCATTTTCTATTAATGTGAAGCATTTATATATGCATGTTCGTTTCTTACTATTTATTTATAAAGCATGCATATCACTCTAGTCGATAGGAGCTTGGTTTTGATTTAAGTTAATATGATTTTAACTCTCCGTATTTAATGTTTTTGATTAGTTACTGCTTACCGATTTCCTTTTAAATATGTCTTATTTACTTTAAATTAGTATTTGCGAATATATGTGTTTAGCACAAGCTTCTTATTACTTGACATGTATATACTTATACTTCTCTTTAATCTTGTGCTTGCATAATATATTTATTATTGATTCTAACATTTTATTTTGATTATCTTCTTGAGAATCAATTATGTCTTTGCCTAATAAAGTTTATTTATACATGTTTTTGAATTTGTGATGGTTTTTTAAATATTCATTAAGGATACATGACTATATTCGTTAAATCTCTATTTACATGTAGTTCATTTATTTCTTATATTGATATCTATTTTTGTATAAATACCTTTATGTGGGCATATGAGTTAAACTCAAGTTTTGTATTAATTTGAAGAGTATTTATTTATGCTTGTTACTTTCAAACTTGTAATTACCTCATACTTTAGCTATTGATTCTTTTGACCAAATTTTTGTATCTCTTCTCGAATCAATTAGTTTCCTCCTTAAAGCTTTCTTTTGATGATATCCTCTTTGACTTTTTGGTTGACACTATGGATACATATTTTTAATTAATTTTTGATCTTTTTATGTATGCCTATTTGTGATGTATATAGTTTCAAATATATTAATGATTAATAACATTTGATATTTATTTGGTTTATACCTTTAAGTTGGGATGTTGAGAGAAAATGTTTATTAATGTCTTCCTCATGACTAAGCATGGATGTTCTTTTAAGAATCACATCGTTTTATGCTTTATCTTGATTCTAAATTTGTCTCCTTTATTAGTGCATTTTTTGGGTGTATATCTTTTATATTTTACTATAGTGCACTATGAAAACTTTTTGAAAAATATGTTTCTTGCTATCTTTAGCTCTCTTTTGCTTTCTTGATCTTTCTTTGCTCGTTCCTTGGGTTTATGCTTCTATTTGAATTATTGTTGTCCAATGATTTTTCGTAGCACATAAGAATTCTTATAATTTATATATCTTATTTCTGATGTCTTCAACTACTATGGTTTGAGCTTTTGTGTCGAGATTTTCCATTTCTAGAGAATAGACTTATTTCATAATGGCCATAATATTTTGCATTCTCTAGATCCATCTATTATTTCATTATCTTGGATTAATCTCGATACTTGGCTAAGAGATTTATTTTATTGTGTTTTCATGAATAACTGTTTTGGCCTATACTTGATAAGAGTCTAATTCATTTATTTGTTATATTGTGCTCTTATCCTTGCTTAGTAAAGAATCTATAAATCATTTTGATCATTCAAAATGCATTACCCTCATTGTGAACTCTAAGCATAAGCAAGTATCTTTAGTGTTAGGGACATAAGAGTTAATGAGCACATTTATCTTGATAATGGCCTTCTCATTAATCTTAATTAGTTATGTAGCTTGCTTATTTCTGATATATTGTTAAGCTATATAATTTGGTTCACTTTCACTCATCTATCTATTATTTTTCTTTTCAAGCTATATATGATATGCTAGTTTACATAAACAAGATTTGTGATTCCTTTCTTTAAGTCTCCTTCCATATTAGTCATTAGCAAATATATCTTAAAATTTTTTCACTTTTCAGTCATGACCTAATCGTATTATCATTTACATCTCTTTTTGATTATAATTACAATCATTTAAATGAGAATGACTCTTTTCCATATTTTATATTGATTTATGATATTTTATTATAAATATGGATTTGGAATTCTTTTTGATGAGATTTGTTGGATCATATTTAATTTGTTTATTTTTTTATTGATAAAAGATCATAATGGTTGAGTAGTCCTATATTATCTTATTATGCGATTATCAAGCTAATTTATTACTCTACATTGACTACTCATGGATTGCCACATATGGGCCTTTGCTATTTGAACTTTATTGATTATTAATTTACCATTAGCAAGGATTAGATTTTACCCGTTGATGGGTACATATATGGTAAAACATACCTAGTCCATGCAAAGTAATAAATTGGTTGATTCTTTCTTAATTATATAATCATGGACATTATATTTGAGTTTTAATTTTATTTTATTTTTTGAGCTATATTGTGATTCTCATCATGATTTTTTAATTGACCTTATTTCTTTTCATGATGATCTTTTTCTCAAAAGTGCTTAATTGGAATATTCTTTTGATTTTTCATCTTTAGTGGCTATTAATTGGATATCTTTTCTTGACTAAATATGATATTATTCATCTTTTAACGATATTGTAGCCTTATATGTATTGAGCAAAGTGGAGAAATCCATAGTTGATTTACCCCCAAATCCTTTAGTTATATATTTTATGCTATAAGTTCTTTAGAACTAGATGCATATTTGGAGGGGGAGAAAATTAATTGATTCAATTCATTTATACCCTGTAATATGTCGTATACCTAGTTCATCACGGACACATATTTTCTTCAATTTTATATCCTATTGATTGAGGTCATGATATTTTTATTTGTGAAGGATTTATGAGAGTGTATGCAAGTGTCTTTATTATTTCTCTCTCTTTTATATGGGTTGAACAGGTCATCTTGTTTATATTAACCTTCACATCTTATCTTGATGACTATTGTGCTTTTATTAATTTGGCTTTCCTATTATGCTTAATTGACTTGGCTTTTCCTGTCGAGGACTTATCCAAAACTCATGATTACTTTGAGGGAAGCATTCAAGTCGACTAAATTTCTCCTTCTCAAGTATTTTTCTCCTTTACCTTCATGTTTATCTAAAAAATATTCACATAGCATGATAATGTAATTGAGTTCAAATGCATTAACTTGGATAAGCAAATAGATTTTGCAAATAAAGAGATTATTTTATATCAATTGCTCTCTTTCATTGATCATTCATTACTTGTTTTACTATTTATTTGTAGACAATTTTGACTTTTAATGGATTTTTGATCAATGTTTCAAGTTTATATTTCAATTGTTAATAAGGTTATATCTTCTAACTATCTCAATTAGTATTTTTTTAATATCAATTAATTTACAATTATCTAATCCTCATGGGCTTTTGATTGAAATCCTTTATTTCAATTGGTATATTGCTTTCTTCCAAAACTAGAGTTTTAATTCATATAATATTATCTTTTGGTGTTTCTTTCTTGGATTTCAAGTTGGTAAACTATTTACTGACTGTTTTTTATTTTATTTGTTTTACGAACTATATTGTGTTTTGACATGCTTCTTTTAAAATTTGATGTTCTATATTGGTGACGTAGCTTTATAAACTTGTCATTACACCCTTCTCCCATTGTTTTTCATTAGTATATCTTGATCATGATTGTCTATGACTTCTCCATGCTCTGATTTCTATGCTTGAGATTACGGTTGAAGTCGGAGAGGCCTTCGGACTAAAGCTCTCGTGTAAGAAGTTGGTGAGCCTACGTATTAAAACTCACGTTGGTCTATTTGCGATAATAGTAGATTAAAGCCGGAGAGAGTTCCGGAACTGGAGTGCCCCTTGGTAGGATACCAGGATACATCGGGTGTCAATATTATTTTGCTTTTTTCTCTTGCACTTATAAATTTAAATTGCCCATTAGCTTGTGCTAAGTGCTTGATTAGAAAGTTTGACCATATTCACCCCCCTTTAGGGTTCCTACAATCAACTTTCATCAGGCAGATGGATAATTCGTCGAATTTCTGTGGAAGTCCGCCGGATTATATTGTAGGAACCCTAGAGGGAGGTGAATAGGGTCAAACTAACTATTCAAGCACTTAACACAAGCTAATGGGCAATTTAATTTTATAGGTGCAAGAGAAGAAGTAAAACAATACCAACACCTGATGTATCCTGTTATCCTCCCAAGGGGCACTCCAGTCCCGGAACTCTCTCCGGCTTTAATCCACAATTATCGTAAATAGTGTTACGTGAGTTTTCATACGAAGGCTCACCAACTTCTTACACGAGGGCTTTAGTCCGAAGGCCTCTCCGACTTCAACCGAGAGTTTGGATCCGAAAACTCTCCCACTTCAACTGAGAGTTTGGATCTGAATACTCTCCAACTTCAACCTTTCGCAATAGGTTTCGATCTCCTTATACAACAAGATGAAGATCTCACTTTTTAACTCAATAAGTTTAACACAATTTGTGGATGACAAATCAAAACTTTGTAGAGTTATTTTTGGATAAGCTTTGGTGGTTTAGAAATTTTTAAGCTCAAAGCATCAACCGTGAATGAAGGCGTTCAAGGCTATTTATAACCAAAGCAATGGAAGGTGCAATAATGCAACTTTTAGCAGGCTGACGGATAATCTGCCGGATTTCCTCAGAAGTCCGTTGGATTATCCCCTGCACAGTCTAACGGCTATAAGTTGAGCCGTTGGGATCAATCTTCGATAAAATTCGACGGTTAGAATGCAAACGGTAACATGACAGAAAATCTGCCAAAATTCTGCAATTTTTTGTTGGATAATCCGAACAATCATAGAAGGTATTCTGTGAGTCCATTCGGATCTTCCGCCGGATTTCTGCGAAGATCTGTCGGATCATCCGTCAAGATTCCAAAGATTGTCCTGGGTTATTTTCTGCCATAGCTTTTGATTTTGCCATTCATTTCTTGTGTTTACAAATATTCCTAAGACTCATTACAGACTCCAGATATACTTAGGCAGGTGCAGGTTCTTCAGAGTCTTGAAATAATGATGGCATGACTCGGCTTCTTTCTTTGATAGGTGCTGGCTTTTTCTCTTGGCGACAACAGTCCAAAGATACTCAGTTTGTGAAAACTGAATACCTTTCGGGTGCATGACTCCGAAGATGTCATCGGACGGTTCAGAGAAATCTTTGTGGAATACCGTCGTCTTTGGCCAACCATGATTTCTTTATTGCATGTCTATATTTAATCTTGCTAGTTGCTTTTTTATAAACACATGCTAGACAAACAAAGCAATATACATGTATCAAGTATGATAAGATAAAGCACATTAGGACTATACAAAGTTTAAGTATCAATTCTATATAGATAGCATAGTGATATCATATTGTTAAACATAATCGAATAACCACAATCGAAAATATAGTTAGATCATTGGGCTAACAAATCCTTCATTTGAGGATGAGGATATCTGTCAGCGGACCGATGCTGAGAATGCTGGGGGTAGCCAAGTTTGGGAGTCGGAGGAAGAAGCCTCAATCCTCCCGCAAGACTGTAAGGCAGATAGTGAAAGGTCCACTGTTTCATCCACTTCGTCACACTTCATGCCTGTTTATAAAACGAGGGGAGGGAACGAATAAGAGAGATACACTTCAGCCCCAGACATTCTAAATCGCATTATCACTCTGGAGATGGGTCTTAAAACTTTCTCCACCTCTATACAGTCCCTGACTCAGGCAGTATTCGCGATTCGGAATGCCTTAGCTGCTCAACCTCCGTCAAGGGTACCTGTTTTCCCAAGTCCTGACCCAAGAACCAATGGGGAATCGAATGTACCACCCCAATGAGTGCCTTTGGGAACTGTCCTTCACACTCACCCTCGGTCGTCTACTCCCTTGGGGACCGATCAATATGCTCTGCCTCGGTCATCCGCTCATGTATCAACCGAGGACCTATTCGAGCTCGTGAGGGATCTACGCACTCGCGTAAAAGCTAAAAACAAAAAAAAGAAGCATCAGAAGCTAGGGATCTGGCAACCCTACCCTCATAAATGGAATAATGTGGTTTATCCTCCCAAGTACAAACCATAAACGCTGACACCATTTGACAGAAAAGAGTCCCCCCGTCGATATCTTACATACTTTGCCTCTACGATGGTGCACTTGCCGAAGGACGATGCCTTGCTGACAAATCTATTCATTGGGGCACTCAAGGGGGTGGCTTATGAATGGTTTTATAGCCTCCATGATAAGTGCATATCCTTCTTCGAGGATCTAAAGCAACTTTTCCTTTCCTGGTTCCATAATGGCGGAATGGACATGACCATGTCCTCCCTCATGGAAATCACAAAAAAAGAAAAGGAGGGAATTCGAGCATACATCGAGCACTTCCGTCAAGCATGTCTAAGGCTACCTCCCGGTATTAATGAACCAGTGCTGATGGATTCCTACCGCAAGAACATATTGGCGACATTTAAACTCTGGGTCGATTCCACCCAGTACAAAGACTAGACCGTGCTTATTATCGGGGCTGAAAGCACCGAAATAATGGCTCGAGACCCTCGTCTCTTGGGGCTAAGCTTTTCTTCGTTCGAGGACAACGGGAAATGCCCCTCCAATTGAAATAACAGCGGGCACGAGTCCAAGGGCAAGCAGAAATTGCCTGTCAACACCTCCAAGGGCGCGTTAGCCCCTGCTCAAAAGCCACCAATCGCACCACGGCAGAAGGAGGTCTACTCCTTCAATGATGAAGACACCATGCAGCTCTTCGAGGTGCTCATGCAAGGTGACAAGATCAAGTTGCCTGATCCTAAGCGCCCCGATGTAGTTGACAGGGTAGGCGATCCGAAGTATTTTCACTACCATTGGTTCATCGGGCACCCAACTCGATACTACTACATATTGAAGAACTACATACAACGCATGATTAATGCAAATGTCCTCTCTCTCTCGATTATAAGGACAAGATAGTCTCAGGGAACATGGTGTCTGTCACGCCCCAGAACCAGAATACTGGAGAGCGGGGGCAGACATAGCCAGCTACGTATATGAAATGGAATCCATCTCGCTATACGGTCACGGCTGTCTAGATACATGAGGGTTTATCTACAAGCCAGCAGTCTCTTAAGGTCATGAACAAGCGTATTGTCTCAATCACAAGCAGTAAGTAAAAGTTACAAGATGTATGATCATTAAATATACAATAGTAAGGCGTCCCAAACATTACATATTCAGCTGATCATGAAGCTAGTCGTTACAAAATGTCAGGACTAGCAAGAGTTTAGTCATACATGATCAACCCTAGGATCTGTCAATCATGTTACAGCCCGTAGGCAGACAGTAAGTAAATACAATCGAGCTAAACAGGTGCTCGTCGGCTAAACGCCTCAAAAGAATATTTTTACAATAAGTGGGAGATCAAAAATAAACCCACTCGTTGCCAGGGTTCCGTCTAGTGGTCACCATCTGGCTGGAAGGCCGGTAGATCCTCTGGAGCTGCTCCGAAATCTGGCCATACAAAACCAGCTGGGTCAGATCCCAGAAAGAGCAAGTGCCACAAAGGAAGCTTCACTTAGGAACTAAAATCAGCAATCAGCACAAGAGTATAAATAAAAGTAAGAACTGGAATAAAGTAAGCACTGGAATTAAAGAAAAATACATCAGGATGATATACGATGAGATAACCATGGGACTATTCAGATAACCAGGTTACAACCCGTAAACCAAACAAGGACCGGGGTTGTAACCCTTCGTCTGAGCAGAACTTGGAATTCTCACCATTTATCGGTAAAATAAATACAAGCATTCTAGTCAGGCAGTAATCTGGAACAAGATCAGGGCAGACTAGACATGTTAGAATCCATCCAATCATTTCACGGCCAAGCAAGACCTACGGCTTGATACTTTAACTAACTAGGGTTATCACAAGCCTATTTACTAACAGGATGCAGTGAGATTATTCCACAGCCACAAGCCCTGCAGACCATCCAGGTTCCCCGGGTTAAAAGATTAGAGTTGAATTCAGGTGGGTACATCGTCCAGGAAACGAATGTACCCTTAGGTAGCTTGAAGGGTGCAACACATGACAGTGTGCTGGAAATGTGCCCTACTCGACGGCAGGCTACAGATCCCAAGGCGTGCCCAGGTAACGGGATTGCTTGTAGCTGGGAAATCTCTTCATGACTAATGTGTTAATCTAGTTGTTAACCTTAGTCCATTTCAATAGGTACTCCTGACCGTGGTACTCAGGAGTCCCTCCCTAGACATGATGCAAGACAGGACTGGTTTATTTGTACAAGCACAATCGCCCACGGTGTCCAAGTAATTATACAGGTCATGTCATGTCAGGTAGCCGTCGCAACAGCTTTCAAGATAAATCGTGTCAGGTTATCATGTCAAGTGTACTAGTCAGGAGAGCGCCACGACGGGCCACTATCAGGTCATGTTAGGTTACTCATGTCAGGAGTGCACCACTACGGGTCACTATCGTGTCAGGCTCAGTTATTAATTCCAAACATATTACATAAATTCATGATTTTCAAGTTCAGGACAAAAGGCGTAAGGATATAAAATGAGCGTAAAATACCTAATAAAGGAGTTACAAAACACGGGCAAATAATGATAAATAATGGTACACAGGACCATAAAAGTTATGCGGCTGAGAGTCTCATGCGGCCAGGAAGGAGGGGGCGCATGCGGCTCAAATAGGAGAGCTCATGCGGCCAGGGTAGGGAGGGGGCGCATGTGGCTGGAAGTGCGAGGGCGCATGCGGCTGGAAGTACAAGGGCGCATGCGGCTGGAAGTACAAGGGCGCATGCGGTCCTCAGGAAAGAGAACCCATGCGGCTGGCGGGATGGGTTCATGCGGCCCGGAGAGCAAGGATCCATGCGGCTCGATGAGGAGGACGCACATGCGGCTGGGTTCAGTGGTTGCTTATGCGGCCGGGGTGAGCGAATCATGCGGTCGGGATTAATCAGGGTCATGCGGCCCGGACTTAAAGTCTATGCGGTTCGAATAAGAGAGAGCATATGCGGTCGATGGGGAATGAGCCCATGCGGCCAGGAAGTGAGATCCAGCCTATGCGGCTGAGAGTCTCATGCGGCTCAGTCACTGGCCGCATGAATTGTCATGCGGTCAAGTCAAGTCTAAGCACAGTTCATCTTCTCCAAATTTCTGAGAGGAAGAACACCATGAGAGCCAAGTTCTCAAGCTCCACAACTCCATCATCCGGAGCCCAAATCCGAACTTCCTTAGGTCAAAATGAGGTAGAACGAAATTCTCTACAACATGGAACCATCAAAACTCAAAAATAACAAGATTTAGTAGATCAAAACCCAAGAAATCCGAAAATAATACAAACTTAGATCTACAAGAATCTAGCCATGGAAAGTAAAAATGCCAAATTCTAAAGTGCTTTAGAATGTAGTAAGGAAGAGAATGAAGTAATAAAATTTGAGTTCCTCCATGAAGCAAGTTGCACTTGCCTAGACCTCTCTCCTCTCTCTCTGGTTGGTAGGGAAGTAAATGAGGAAGATGAAGATGAGATTAATGAAGAGAGAGAAAAGAATGGGCTAATAAATACAAATGGAGGTGGTAGGTAGGGGGTTCAACCAAGGGCTCATCATGAACCCAAGCAAAACCAAGCCAGGCCGAACCAACCAACCCGAACCAGGAATAGACCAAGCCAAGATGGAAATGCCAAGCCAGGAAATCATGCAATAAAATACGTACACGTATTCCAAGAATACGTGATACGAACCACAGGCATTACAGTGTCCCTTTAGTTTGGTACCCTGCCGCCAACTGAGGCTCAAAATAGCGTCGTACCCATGTCAAAGGCGACAGTAGAAGTAACCAACCTTCCTCCAACTCGTGACAACGTGAGTGGGCTGGTGCCACTCACTATATCCCAGGGCAAGATCATGTGGGTTCACCCATATATAGCTCCGGAGTTGACGCAATCGGTAGTACGCCCTACTACCAAAAGCAAAGTCAAGATGACCAAATGCTGCCAGATACTCATCGCCTCTCCGAAAGAAGCCTGCCCGGTGGTGAGAAGGTCAAAGCAGAACACTCAGCAGGATAAGATTCTGATGGAGAAGACGCCTCCCGTCACTCTACTGCTTCCCGAGGGGAGGGTCCATCCCAACCTTCAGCAGCAGACAAACAGAAGCAAAGGAGCCTCGTTTCGATAAGCATCTAAGAAAATATGGTGCTTCAGGATTGACTAAACCCCATAACTTTGACATGTTGGCGCAGCTTGCCAATACTTCTGTCCGGACTCCAACTGGTAATACCCTATTTTCTCTGGTGTACGGGAGTGAAGCAGTCCTTCATCTCAAAATCCAGATTCCCTCTTTGTGAGTGGCTATTACAAACAGCTGACGGACGAAGGCAATCAACATTACCGGTTACAAGAGTTAGAGGCGCTCGATAAAAAGCATCTTTTGGTTCAACAGCGCATTGAGCTCTTTTAGGCTCACATTTCTGAAGCCTTCAATAAGAAGGTTAAACACAGAACTTTCCAAATGGGTGACTTTATCCTATCAATCAGAAGGCCAATGGTGATGAATCATAAAATAGTCGAAAAGTTTAAACCCAAATGGGAAGGCCCCTTCATTATAGAGACGGCGTACTCTAATGGTGCCTACCAACTCGCAAAACCTAACGAAAACTTATTTATGAGGCCGGTCAACGGCAAGTTCCTAAAAAAATACTATATTTGAAGCCTATCGACATATATTTCCACATCCCAGAAAGTATTTATGAATCCGACAACCGAGTTCACCCCTCTTTTGATCATCATATGTATTTAGAGCCTAGCTGCTCTAAGACATTCCCTCATCATTTCCCCAGTAGAAAACATCCAAGTTCTATCACCTCTGAGATGTTTTCTATTTCCTTACGGATTCCTATCCTACCTTTGGGTAAGATGACTTTAGAACAAAGTTTACCATGTCCATATTACCTCTGAGTAAACATTCTCATTTAGCAACCTCTGTGTTGTTACACTCCACCAATAGAACATCCACATCCTCATAACCTCAGAGTTGTTCTCTATATCCCCACAAAGTCTACTCTTACCATGTTCGTATGACCTCTGAGTAAGAAAATTCTACCATTTACCATGTCCACATTACCTCTGAGTAAGCATCTTGGTTAACCGAATTTCTATCATCATCTCAAACTTACCATCTGTACCTAAAACCAAGATATGTTAAAGATGCTAAGTCCACAAAATTTCATACAAGTTCACGATAAATGAACAAACAAAGGTTTTTTTTATTTCTTTTCTTTCATAAAAGAAAAAAAGGAGTATATCTCAAAATAAACAGTAAAAATAAAAAGCACAAAGAAGAATGAAGCTAAGGATCAGCACATAGCTCGTCGATACGACCCTTTAAAGCTTCTGCCATAGACTGGACACTCGCCAAGACTCGGTATTCAGCCTCGCGGTGTATCGTTTCCTCATCTTCAAAGGCGACGATGCCTGCATGTTTGGCATCCAATTCCTTCTTCTTCTTGAACAGATCGGCCACATGTCGAGTAAGTTCTGCCGCTTCGTGACTAAGCATAATATGCGCGGTTGTCGCCCGATCAGAGTCAGCCAGGAGTTGAGACCACTGTATTTGGAGCAGGCAGATCTTTTCATCAATTTTTGCCACATGGTCAACCAAGACTTATTGTAGACTGATCTGGCTCTCCATAGCCGATACAAGTTCATGCTCCTGGGTGCCAGCTTTGGCCAAATCATGTTCCATGATGGCTAGACTAGACGTATAAGGTGACTTAGCCTCAGCAACTTCAGCCGTCAGCCTGTTATGCTCCCCTTTAACAGGGCGGATAGATCATTCCTTTGGATGCTCTGAAGTTTCGTTAAACGATGATCAAGCTCGGCAACCGATACCCCCAAGGTTTTTACTATAGCATCATGGCCCCGATGAGACCATATTAAAGCAATTTGTGCTAGCACTGTTATTTTGGACACCACAAGTCTGGCCTTGCTCCAAAATAGCAGATAACCCCTTCTTTAAAAATTTTAAACGACTTAGACGAAAAATTTTACATAGTCGTCTGCCTCGGCCAATTCTTGACGCGTTATGGGGGCACCGCCAAGAGTTTCATGCGAACTGGACGGGCAACGAAGCTGGAAATGCTAGAACCAGGCAACAACGGGGCTGTCTGCAAGACAATATTAGGCGGAGCGACTACCGCCTCTCTAGTCAAACCTTCAACTATCGAAACTGCCTGCCTAGTCTCACCCAGGAAAGAATCTGCTAGAGGTACCCCTGGAATCAGATCCTCAGTTGATCCGGACTAATTTCCAACGGTCCCAGGACTGGACTCCATAGGGGAGCGCATCTTCGATTGAGCCACCATAGTTACAGTCCCCCAAGGGACTTAAGTAGGAATAGGACCTCCTATAATGGAAGTCTCATCCTGGTTGATATCCATCTTGGAGGACTCATTAATGTCAAGGTTCATTGTGGCTCACACAGATATTGGACTGGGTAACAGGATTGGCTCCTCCTCTTCACCTCCTGTAGATGGAGCAAGTGCAGGATTCGGTGGCAGGGCCGGCTCCTCTATCTCACTTTCTACTACTAGGCAGGCTTAGGACTCGGCAGCAGAGTCGGTTCCTCTATCTCAATTTATGCCACTGGGGTAGGAGTAGGAACTGCCAACGGAGCCAGTTCCTCCATCTCACTCTCTGCCACCGGGGCAGGCATAGGACTCAGCAGTGAAACGGGTTCCTCCATATTATGTCCCGGGGATGACTCGACAATGACCACCCCTTCAACTATCCAGCTGATCATTACCACCCGTCGTCAGTACCTCTTTAATATCCCCAACAGTGTCATCTGGGACATCAGTCGAAGGAGACGAGTCACAATCCCTCTTCTACTCAACCTCAAGAGGAGCCTTCGTAATTTCTCTCTTCCGAGGCTGGGCTGTGGCTTCTTCACCGATATTCGTAGCCAGTTCCTCCATGATCTGTGAGGTCCCCGTCTAATGGGTATCTACAAATAAAATACAGTCATTACCACTATCAAAATATGCAAATGATGTATAAACAAGATTACCTAAGACGTTTATCGAGGTTGGGTCAGCATTCAGCGACCTCAACAGATCTTCAAGGTCATCCTCTGCATAATTAAAAGAGGTAAAAGTATGGACCTGGACATCGATGTCTTGGTCCTCCTTACCTGAAGACTCCACAATGGGAGGGATATGCTCCTCGGGAGAGCTGGCGACTTCCTTCTCAAGGGGTTCATCCAAGTCGCTTTGAAGGCTTGGACTTCTTCTTCTTCACAACCTACAAACAAAAGAAAATATGGTGAGAGATGAAGGACTACTTTACCTCTTAGAGTAGATAATAATCTACTTACCTTCGCGAGAGCAGGCTCTTTTGGTCTTTCCGTAGGAAAAATTATCGTGGCCCCCGACTTGGATGCCAAGACCTTCCTTGGCCTTTTTGGCATAGATGGACCCGTTTTCGTTGAAGCATGCCTCTTCAGCTGAGTATTTGTGGACTCTTTTCACGATTTCTCCACCCTTACAACTAGGGCAGCTGTCGGTACCGAAGCATCCAGCGGGTGATACGCCCGAGCTTTCTTAATCATGACGTCGAACGCCTCGTCCTGAGTCCCGACGGTAAAGCTTATCTCCCTATCATAGCTGGAAGATAGGTGTTTGTCGAACAATAGAGCTTGACGGCAGAATACAGGATATACAACATGTCGCACCCAAATTCGTAGAATCATTTGTCCTTCCTTTGATTCACGCTGAATCGTTCATTTTTGCTTGGGCGTGATGTCGTACAAGTCTGGTGTTACACTTATACAAGGCAAAGACGTTTCGTAAGTGAAAATATTAAAATAGGAACACATCACAGTGGCACAAGCAGACAAATTGAAGATAATGAGGACATATTTTCTTATCGAATAGAAACACAATACTGATATGTAGCAACAAAGATAAGCAGATAACTTGAAGTCACTAGAGATATGTATAATTATCTTCTCTTCATTGATATTGGAAGAAGAGTACAAGGCACGTAATGAAATACAATGCGTACAACACATCTCCCTTTACATTAATAGCCAACTGAACACATGCCATTAAAGCTTACATTACATACTTGATACATAGCCTTTGTAGCATATATTGGAGGATACACTTGAATACATAGACTTTTACAACTGGATATACAGATTTGGCATACAACTCACTGGTACAATTGTTTATAATGTTATATATATTATGCCCTTTATAACCAGAAGACATCATCTTGTACAAAGAGAGCTTTTGTATGCCCAACAAATCTTCGATGCTGTGGGACCGATCAATGTCGATCTCCGTGTACTGAGCTTTTCAAGCACAAGCACCTAAAAAGAGTGCCTACAACGTAGGTCAGTACATCATCTATGTACTTGTGAGCAAAACCAGCCCACTCGTCTAAATTGACACTAAGTAATAATCTGAGCAAACATTATTAGAAGGATCATTTTATTTAGGGACTAGCATCAGTTTACAGTTAACGAGCAGAAACATTAAAAAGCAAGTTAACATGTTCTTAGCAGTGTTTATTTGGAGGCATCATTACGGTAATATTGTAGGTTAACAAGTTAAGCATACTATAACAATAAGCATGGAAAGGCATCTTCGTAGCATACTTGGTGTTATCATTTCACAGGTTATGGCATACTCTAAAAAGAAACATCTTATTATCATTGATATTAACATGTTAAGAAGTCAAGTTGAATTCAACATGTAAGTAACCATATCACATTAAGTAATTTCTTATCGATAGCTGACTCCCTCGTACCTGCACAAAATACAAGATAATATGATATACTTACTCTGTCAGCACAGAACATTCATTAGCATGTATCCTGACTACATGGTCATTGGTGAAACTTCACCATAAAGGACTTTCCAACCGATATTATGACGCACCATTCTAGGGTAGGTTGCAAGCCTAGCAAATGTTCCGTAATACCTCGTGCAACCATAGCACGACCAATGTTTCCTCTAGGGTTGAATCGGTCCCTGCGTCCCAGGTACTGTACGAGAAAACTTACTCAGACTTGTGTACAAGTACGTCTATGACCATGCGAATGCGTGTCGACTCGATAAACACAAGTGCGTGGTAAATTAACTTAAAGTATGGAAGCCAACAATTCAACATCTCATCTCAATTCCGAGCCGTGTTCAATGACTAATCATTCCATCATTACTATCATTGCACTTGGTGATCTCCATGATCCCAAGCCTCATCATTTCACGTTCTAATTTTATTGTATCAGAACATTTCTCACATCATTCCTATCAAATAGGAATAAACAACATATCATTTCTCATAGGGACATTTTATATTCATTCAGTGTTATGGGAATAAGTAACATTTCACACCTTGCAACAGTTAGACAGAGTGTACATGATTCAAGTGTTTCATTTATTTTATTGGGTCAATAGCATAGCCAGTTCATTTCTCATTCTATCATTCACAAAGTATGTAACGCCCCAGTCCCAAAATACGTAGGACCAAGTACGTAGACATGCCAGCTGTATACATACGAAGTACAGGACCTTGTATGTATACATAAGCTGTAAAGTGTAGTAATCCAAGACAAACTAAATCTCATCCACAATGAAAAGAATAATAATATAAATATAAACTCGAATATTTATGATACAATCGTTGGGCGGAGACAAAGTCCACTACCAACTATCTCAATGAAAGAAATGTACAATAAATCGAGCGATAAAAATGGCAAGACGAACCAAGCGCAATTGTCTTCGATTGAATGAAGAAGACCACGGCCTTGACTAGAATACCTGCGGAAGACATGAACACACACCTGGAGAAAAACCAGGTCCTCAGACAGACGTAGCAAGATACAGGAAGAACAAGCCAATATGAACTGTCAGAATAAAATAATATATAAACTAGACATAAATATGTAAAGGATATTCTAACCGCCTAATGTGCAATTTATAGGACAACTTTCATGTGCATGGGTGGGATTTTAGGCTATGTGTACGTAACTGGCATCCAGTCATCTGTATCCGACCGTAACGTCCAAAATGTCAGAGGGTATCTGCAAATATATCGCCACAGTTCCATCCGAAGACTGTGGTTTACCTGTTTGGCTTCCCATACGCACTAGCGACTGTCCTCCCCCAACATATCCCACACTGTTCAAGTCATGTCCATGGCTCGTCCAGCTTTGTAACTGCTTGAGTCTCTAAAACCTTATTCATAGCAGTTACGAATATCTACCGTCACACGACATTAGAGATAGCTAGTCAATAAGTCGTGCCCCTAATAAAATGCCTCAAACCGTGTAGTGTGAGTGTCACAGCCAAAGGAGATATGAGGATATCCCCCAATAAGAAGGTAGTCCGCTAATACTAAGTCAACATGCATAAAATAAAATAACGACTAATAAAGTCGCTTGCATCCAAGTATGGCTTGGACGCACAATTTATATCAAAGGAAACTAACAATATGAACAAAATAAATAATGCAGAAAATAAATAATTGACAGTTAATTAGCATGGTATACTTGCCTGTTGCGACGCCTGGTGAGCTGCCTGGTGTGGTACAACAATGGTGGCACAAGATCGACTTCGGTGTTACAACTATGCAACATGACCTCGGGTGGTGGCACGGACAGTTCCACTGGGTCCAGAAGGGTCAAATTTGTTAGGGTCGATTGGGAGAGTTAAAGAATTGACAAGAAATTAAGGATAATAGGATTTGTCACGGCCAGGAGGATCAGGATAATCCAAGAAATTTTGATAAATAAAATATATATGATTATAATACTTGAATAATATATAGTATCAGTAAAAATAGTTTCTAGATATATATTTGAAAGAAATACCAAAAATCGCTTTTAGGAAAAACCTTAAGGTGGTCTGGATAGAATTTGAGTTAGAAGTCTATATTTTTAAATAAATAATTTAATCAAATAATCTATTTAGGGTTTATAAACTAATTTTGAAAATAGACTTAGACTATTCACATCAAATATTTTAAGTAAATATTTCGGAAGTCTAGAAAAATCTTAGTTGAAAAGAGTTTTATTAGCAATATATGAAACTATTTATTTCATTAGTCCAAATATCTCTACGTAAATACTTAAATATAATCTATATGCAACAACTTGAAAATTTATCTTTTTATTCAAAAAGTATATAATACCTTACATATATATCTACATGACTCTTCAAAATAATAATAATAATAATAATAATAATAATAATAATAATAATAATAATAATAATAATAATAATAATAATAATAATAATAGTAATAGTAATAATAAAATGTTAAATATGATGATTGCATTTATAATACAATACAACAAAATAAAAATAGTTATATTAATCAATAATAATAACATTAATAATCCTAATAAAAGTATATCAATTTCATATATAAAAAAAACAAAAAAAACAAACAAAAAAAACCTTACACCTCTCTTCTCGAGAGAAGTGCACACCAGCAACTCGAGCAAAGGGAGAGAAGGAGAGAGAAAGATCTGGAGAGAAAAATGGGGGGAGGAAGAGAAGAAGAAGGAGAGGAGAGATAGAGAATGAAGGGAGTGGGTTACTCGGGAGAGAAAGAGAGGGGCGGACGGAGAGGGCGGTGAGAAGCGGAGAGCGTGCGGGGTCGAGGTCGCCGGCGGCGGCGGAAACAGATCGGGGATGAAGGGGGCGGAGGAAGAAGATGGGAAAGGGGAGCGGGACTCAGGGCTGCGCGGCGTTCGGGCTCGGCGCACGCGGCCAGGCGGAGCTCGAAAAGCGGCGACATGGTTTGGGGGACCGGCGAGGGGCGGCTCGGCGGAGAGGGTTTCTCTGGTCGGAGGTGGTGAGCGGAGAAGAAGAGGGGAGCAGTTGGGTGACGCGGCGCCGGCGTCGTCTGATGCGGTGGCGGCAGGAACGGCGGATGGCTCAGGGTGGCTACGGAAACTCGGGGTCGCGGGGGTTTGGCGGCCATGGATCGGGTCTACGGCGGTGCGCTGGCGGTCCCGGTGGGGCCTGACGGTAGGGTCGGGATCGCAGCGGAGGCGGTCCAGCGCGGCGAGAGGCAAGGTGAGGGTTTGCAAATTATATTTTTCTTTTCTTTTCTTTTCTGGTGTTCGGATGAGACGGGGTTGCGTCGGGATGGTCGGGGCGACGAGGGTGATGGTCAGGCTGGGTGTTCGGTGGTGATGATGACGACGGGGTGGTGTTGTGGCTGAGCGTGGTGCGACGAGGAATCTCTGGGTGGTGGTGGCAGTAGGTGATGTTGGTGGTGGTGACGGGAGGATGGTCGTTGGAGGCTGGGCATTGGGCGGAGGCGAGGGAAAGCAGTGAGGGAGTCGGGGAAGGGGATCCAGGGGTGGTCCGAGGATGGGTGTCGGGGAAGACAGTCGTATCTCGCTAGGGTTGGGTTCGGTCGGCAAGGCCGGGGACGATGGCGGACAGAGGACGGAGGGTTCGTGTAGGATTAGGTTAGGTTTAGGAATTGGGATTTGGTGTATCATGCCAGGTTGTCGGCACGGAGGATGAAATTTGTAAATGTAAAATATGGAATAAGATAGTGGATACGTACACGGACACGATGCACGGGTGGTTGGGAATTTATTTGTGGAGAGAATTTTTGGATGTGTAGAATTTATGGAGGAGTACCTGCCTATTTATAGGATGTGGGAATTCCCAGTTAGATAAACATTAGGATTTATTTAAAACCCAAATAGATAATTAGCTAATAATAATTTAAATCCAAATTCAAATCCAATCCAAATCTAAATCAAATTTCAAATTATAGGTATTATTAAATTTAAATCGATGAAATCAAATATAAATTCAAGTTAAATTTAAATCTATAAATTCCTCCTTTATACTATTTACACTAATCCATAAAATTAAATCAAGTTTTTAAAATGGCCACAATATTGTCCAAATATATTTTCCAAAAATACTAACAAATATAATTTCGAAAATAATAAAATAATAAATATTTTTAATAACTTTTCGAATAATAAAATATCAATATTAAATAATTTCGAAAATTATAATCTATATTTAAGTATTAATAGGAAATAATTTTAAACTACATTTTTACTAATTTGGATAAAATAATTTCGAAAGTAAACATAAAAATCAAAATTTTAAAATACCTTCTTGCCAAATTATTTTTAATACAAGTAATTATTATATATATTATTTTGAAACCATCATTGATAATAAAATCAAAAAAGAATATTTTCTAAAATATGTATCTTGCACAAATTCGCACTCGACGAAAAAAATACGAAAAACGCAAATTCACGCGCGACGTACAATACACTACGCGACGTAAAATACAAAATTTAAATCTGTACCGAATTTAATAAATAAAAAAATATAGTAAAATTTTAGGGGTTTTACATCCTACCCAACTTACAAGAATTTCGTCCTCGAAATAAAAAATTAGTAGGGGGGTTTGAGAGGGTACAAGGGTATATCAATGAGGAACAATCAAATCACGACGTTCAAAAATATGCATTAGAAAATCGCAATTTTCATGTACTGCCTAAATAATCATGGATATGGTTATGGGTGTGGTCGCCAACTAACGTAAGTAAAAGATCAAGAGTCTTGGAAGTGAAGGTAAAATAATTTGAGAACAGGGGCACATGGTCCCTTGGAAAAGATAGTCATCTAGGTTTAGGGGGTACGACTAAGAAAACATTTCTAGTCATTCCTAAGTTCCAAACGATTAGATGGTCGAGGTAATAGTTTGAGAGCGAATAACTTGAGACGAGATTATAGTCACGTGGCTTGGTCGAAGGCTAACTAGCTATCATGGTCATAGGGGAACACTTGGTTTCTATCTATCAAGTACGAGTCTTCGTCTAACTAAGTGAAAGACGAAAACCAATATGAGGCCAAAGAAGTTGTTTTCGAATACCAATATGTGGTTCAAAGACGAGTGAGTAATTCAAAAGAATTGCCAAGGCTATCGCGGATGGGATTCTAGAAGACAAGTTTAACTATGTCCCCATCCACGTATAGCGATAGATAAAAGCGAACCAAAGTGCAATAGATTGATCAGACCATCATGCACCGGTTCTGATTAGATAATATGTTAGTGGGTGCACACCCAATAAAACATGTCATGATCAAGCTCGATAAGGGAATAAGCTTGCAAAACTTAAGCTAAACTAGCAGCATAGGATAGTCAAAATTAGTAAAGACATAGGCACGATTTGAAAGAAGTGGGACTAGTTCAAACTTCTTAAGAATCTAGTCATGTCTTATGTTGGTGCCTATACAGTCGTCCTACTGTCTACTTGCTTAAGACTTGGTTAAGGTCACAAGGAAAGTTGGATCGTAAGTCATTCTACCCAACTTACAAGAGTTAAACTAGTAGGGGGATGGGACAATGGGACAAGTCTACCTAGTATGGATTACCTTTCTAACCAAAATCAAGCACGAAAGAAGGATAAGAATTAACGGTAGAGGGAATCAAGCAAGATGCAAATCGAGGAGTCAAGCGAGAAGGCAGTCAAGTGTGTGGATGAGATCCTAGACTCTAATCCTATTCGCAGGTTTGCTTGGTACGGTAAAGTAACCAAACAATTTATCTTGACCTGCATGGGCCACCACAAAAACATGTAACGCCCCAGTCCCAAAATACGTAGGACCAAGTACGTAGACATGCCAGCTATATACATACGAAGTACATGACCTTGTATGTATACATAAGCTGTAAAGTGTAGTAATCCAAGACAAACTAAATCTCATCCACAATGAAAAGAATAATAATATAAATATCAACTCGAATATTTATGATACAATCGTTGCGCGGAGACAAAGTCCACTACCAACTATCTCAATAAAAGAAATGTACAATAAATCGAACGATAAAAATGACAAGACAACCAAGCGCAATTGTCTTCGATTGAATGAAGAAGACTACGGCCTTGACTAGAATACCTGCGAAAGACATGAACACACACCTAGGGAAAAACCAGGTCCTCAGACGGACGTAGCAAGATACAGGAAAAACAAGCTAATATGAACTGTCAGAATAAAATAATATATAAACTAGACATAAATATGCAAAGGATATTCTAACCGCCTAATGTGCAATTTAGAGGACAACTTTCATGCACATGGGTTGGATTTTAGGCTATGTGTACGTAACTGGCATCCAGTCATCTGTATCCGGCCGTAACGTCCAAAACGTCAGAGGGTATCCGCAAATATATCGCCACAGTTCTATCCGGAGACTGTGGTTTACCTGTTTGGCTTCCCATACGCACTAGCGACTGTCCTCCCCCAATATATCCCACACTGTTCAAGTCATATCCATGGCTCGTCCAGCTTTGTAACTGCTTGAGTCTCTAAAACCTTATTCATAGCAGTTACGAATATCTACCGTCACACGACATTAGAGATAGCTAGTCAATAAGTCGTACCCCTAATAAAATGCCTCAAACCGTGTAGTGTGAGTGTCACATCCAAAGGAGATATGAGGATATCCCCCAATAAGAAGGTAGTCCGCTAATACTAAGTCAACATGCATAAAATAAAATAACGACTAATAAAGTCGCTTGCACCCAAGTATGGCTTGGACGTGCAATTTATATCAAAGGAAACTAACAATATGAACAAAATAAATAATGCAGAAAATAAATAATTGACAGTTAATTAGCAAGGTATACTTGCCTGTTGCGACGCCTGGTGAGCTGCCTGGTGTGGTACAACAATGGTGGCACAAGATCGACTTCGGTGTTACAACTATGCAAGATGACCTCGGGTGGTGGCACGGACAGTTCCATTGGATCCAGAAGGGTCAAATTTGTTAGGGTCGATTGGGAGAGTTACAGAATTGACGAGAAATTAAGGATAATAGGATTTGTCACGGCCAGGAGGATAAGGATAATCCAAGAAATTTTGATAAATAAAATATATATGATTATAATACTTGAATAATATATAGTATCAGTAAAAATATTTTCTAGATATATATTTGAAAGAAATACCAAAAATCGCTTTTAGGAAAAACCTTAAGGTAGTCTGGATAGAACTTGAGATAGAAGTCTATATTTTTAAATAAATAATTTAATCAAATAATCTATTTAGGGTTTATAAACTAATTTTGAAAATAGACTTAGACTACTCACATCAAATATTTTAAGTAAATATTTCGGAAGTCTAGAAAAATCTTAGTTGAAAAGAGTTTTATTAGCAATATATGAAACTATTTATTTCATTAGTCCAAATATCTCTACGTAAATACTTAAATATAATCTATATGCAACAACTTGAAAATTTATCTTTTTATTCAAAAACTATATAATACCTTACATATATATCTACATGACTCTTCAAAATAATAATATTAATAATAATAATAATAATAATAATAATAATAATAAAATGTTAAATATGATGATTGCATTTATAATACAATACAACAAAATAAAAATAGTTATATTAATCAATAATAATAACATTAATAATCCTAATAAAAGTATATCAATTTCATATATAAAAAAAACAAAACAAATCAAACAAAAAAACAAAAACAAAAACAAACAAAAAAACCTTACACCTCTCTCCTCGAGAGAAGTGCACACCAGCAACTCGAGCAAAGGAAGAGAAGGAGAGAGAAAGATCTGGAGAGAAAATGGGGGGAGGAAGAGAAGAAGAAGGAGAGGAGAGAGAGAGAGAGAGAGAATGAAGGGATTGGGTTACTCGGGAGAGAAAGAGTGGGGAGGACGGAGAGGGCGGTGAGAAGCGGAGAGCGTGCGGGGTCGAGGTCGCCGGCGGCGGCGGAAACAGATCGGGGATGAAGGGGGCAGAGGAAGAAGCTAGGAAAGGGGAGCGGGACTCAGGGCTGCACGGCGTTCGGGCTCGGCGCACGCGGCCAGGCGGAGCTCGGAAAGCGGCGACAGGGTTTGGGGGACCGGCGAAGGGCGGCTCGGCGGAGAGGGTTTCTCTGGTCGGAGGTGGTGAGCGGAGAAGAAGAGGGGAGCAGTTGGGTGACGCGGCGCCGGCGTCGTCTGACGCGATGGCGGCAGGGACGGCGGATGGCTCAGGGTGGCTGCAGAAACTCGGGGTCGCGGGGGTTTGGCGGCCATGGATCGGGTCTACGGCGGTACGCTGGCGGTGCCGGTGGGGCCTGACGGTAGGGTCGGGATCGCGATGGAGGCGGTCCAGCACGGCGAGAGGCAAGGTGAGGGTTTGCAAATTATATTTTTCTTTTCTTTTCTTTTCTGGTGTTCGGATAAGACGGGGGTGGCGTCGGGATGGTCGGGGCGACGAGGGTGATGGTCGGGCTGGGTGTTAGGTGGTGATGATGACGACGGGGTGGTGCTGTGGCTGAGCGTGGTGCGACGAGGAATCTCTGGGTGGTGGTGGCAGTAGGTGATGTTGGTGGTGGTGACGGGAGGATGGCCGTTGGAGGCTGGGCATTGGGCGGAGGCGAGGGAAAGTAGTGAGGGAGTCGGGGAAGGGGATCCAGGGGTGGTCCGAGGATGGGTGTCGAGGAAGACAGTCGTATCTCGCTAGGGTTGGGTTCGGTCGGCAAGGCTGGGGACGATGGCGGACAGAGGACGGAGGGTTCCTGTAGGATTAGGTTAGGTTTAGGAATTGGGATTTGGTGTATCGTGCCGGGTTGTCGGCACGGAGGATGAAATTTGTAAATGTAAAATATGGAATAGGATAGTGGATACGTACACGGACACGATGCACGGGTGGTTGGGAATTTATTTGTGGAGAGAATTTTTGGATGTGTAGAATTTATGGAGGAGTACCTGCCTATTTATAGGATGTGGGAATTCTCAGTTAGATAAACATTAGGATTTATATAAAACCCAAATAGATAATTAGCTAATAATAATTTAAATCCAAATTCAAATCCAATCCAAATCTAAATCAAATTTCAAATTATAGGTATTATTAAATTTAAATCGATGAAATCAAATATAAATTCAAGTTAATTTTAAATCTATAAATTCCTCCTTTATACTATTTACACTAATCCATAAAATTAAATCAAGTTTTTAAAATGGCCACAATATTGTCCAAATATATTTTCCAAAAATACTAACAAATATAATTTCAAAAATAATAAAATAATAAATATTTTTAATAACTTTTCGAATAATAAAATATCAATATTAAATAATTTCGAAAATTATAATCTATATTTAAGTATTAATAGGAAATAATTTCAAACTACATTTTTACTAATTTGGATAAAATAATTTCGAAAGTAAACATAAAAATCAAAATTTTAAAATACCTTCTTGTCAAATTATTTTTAATACAAATAATTATTGTATATATTATTTTGAAACCATCATTGATAATAAAATCAAAAAAGAATATTTTCTAAAATATGTATCTTGCACAAATTCGCACTCGACGAAAAAAATACGAAAAACGCAAATTCACGCGCGACGTACAATGCACTACGCGACGTAAAATACTAAAATTTAAATCTATACCGAATTTAATAAATAAATAAAATATAGTAAAATTTTAGGGGCGCACCTCCGCCTGTACAGAGACCTTCCCCTGTCATTCCTGATTTTTCTTAGCAGCAGCCGCCTTCGAGATCGGTTGACGCAGCGCAGCTATTCGCTTTCATTCAGAGGATGGTGGAGGCCCAGCGGCAGCAGTCCGTTCATTTTCAGTAGGACTTAGAGAATCCCTATCAGCTTGCCCTAACGACGGTAGAGAGAGTTATTGTACAGCACCAGGCAGCCCAGATACAGCAGTATCAGTCGAAGACGCCAGGGATTCAGGACTTCCAGAAGATGCATTCGCAAAACTTTCACGGCACGTAGGGGATTCTGTATGCGGATGACTAGATAGAGCACATCGAGGAGATCTTCCGGCTGGCGGAGATTCCTGTACGACTGTAGATTGAGGCGGCAGGTAGTCAGATACAGGACCTGGCCCGCATATGGTACCAGACGGACCCGAGGGTCGCCACAGAGGAAAGACTTAGGCAGCCTTCAAGAAGCTGTTCAAGGAGAAGTTTTTCCTGACACAGCTCTTGGCGCCCTGGAGACGCAGTTTGAGAGCTTAGTTCAGTACTGTCAGACTATCGAGAAGTACGCTAGGAGTTCTGCCGTCTGGGCAGATTTGTTGATGGACTCAGTGAGACAGCGAAGGCTTAGAGGTTTCGGAAGGGATTAGTCAAGAAGGTCAAGTCCTTGACTAAGAGTGACCGGAGTGCCAATTTTGAGGAGATTTTGGTGGATGCCCTAGCAGCAGAGGAGGATCTTGAGCTGAAGCTCAAGAGGGGACGAGACACTCATGGAGCCAGTGGTAGCGGAGGACCGGCCAAGAGGCCCCACATTCAGCAGCAGTTCCAAGAGAGGCCGTTTCAGCAGCAACCTCAGGGGCAGGCCCGTGAACCTTTTCAGCAGGTGCAACAGCAGCAGCCGAGATATCAGCAGCAGGCTCCGAGGTAGCAGCCTACCAGTTGTGCCTACTGCAAGAAGCCGGGGCATGGGTGGAATGACTACAGGAAGAGGCTAGGCAGGTGCCTGCATAGGAGCAGGCACCACGCCAGCATAGATTGCCGCGGGGGTAGAGCCCTTTTCACAGCACCTGGCAAGCTAGAGTTGGAGTTCATCCGACGGTAGGTAGAGCAGAGCAGCAAAGTTTTCTATGGAGTATCAGTTGAGGAGCAGACAGTGCCACACCCTTTGATAGCGGAGTTCATGGACGTCTTTCCAAAGGATTTGCCAGGACTACCAGCGGAGAGACGTGGAGTTCTCTATAGACTTAGTGCCTGGCGTAGAGCCAATATCTCAACATATCTATAGGGTGAACAATAGCGAGCTGGTAGGGTTGAAGAACAGGTGGATGAGTTACAGGACAAGGGCTTCATCCGATCGAGTTTTTTACCACATGGTGCACCGATACTCTTTGTACCGAAGAAGGATGGGTCGGTCAAGATGTGTATCGACTACAGGGCACTCAACAACCTCATGATCAAGAACAAGTACCCGTTACCGAGGATCGACGATCTCTTCGATCAGCTGAGTTGGGCGAGGGTATTTTCTAAGATTGATCTAAGGTCAGGTTACCATTAGGTGAAGGTAAAGAAGGAGGATATCCCGAAGATAGCATTCCAGCCACGGTATGGCCAGTTTGACTTCATGATGATAACATTGGGATTGACAAATGCCCCAGCGGTATTCATAAACCTGATGAACAAGGTATTCCACCAGTACTTGGACAAGTTCGTGGTGGTGTTCATCGACGATATTCTAGTATACTCATAGATCGAGGAGGAGCATGGGGCGCACTTGAGAGTAGTTCTAGAGACTCTCAGGAGGGAGAAGCTTTATGGCAAGCTCTCGAAGTATGAGTTCTTTTAGGATAGGGTTGACTTCTTGGGTCATGTGGTGATTGGAGATGGGATCTCAGTTGACCCGAAGAAGATCACGACAGTTGAGGCTTGGACAACACCGAGTTCAGTAGCGGAGATCAGGAGCTTCTTGGGATTGGCAGGCTACTATAGGGGGTTCATGCAGGATTTCTCCTACGTTTTAGAGCCATTGACTAGGCTGACCCGGAAGGACGCAGAGTTTGTGTCACGACCCGCACCCTGAGGAAGGGCACGAGAACGTGGGTATGTCCAGCCTACGTCGTAGAATCGACGGTAGAACGCTGTATTGGTCATCTATAACATACAACATCTAGACACAATATAAATGTACTTGTCATCTCCGCACGGAGGTATATAATGTCACAACTTAATCATAAGACATCTAAGGAAGATAGCACGAAATATGAAAGATATGATAAAAAAATAACTGGAGATAGATGCAAGATCCCAATACAAGTTAGAGTTCAAAACATAACACAAGATCCTAAAATAATAAATATACTACAAGTCTCAAGTATTAGCTGGATCGTAGTCCAGTCAAGCCTAACTAACTAGTCTAATCGGGGGGATAAATCCTCTACTGAGCTAGATGCTCCTCAGGCTCCTGAATGTCATCCTTATATGCCTCATAGAAGGTAGGGCAGTCACCATCATCATCTGTAATACTTGTTAACACATTCAGTCAGGATAGAAACGAGCAGATCATCTCTAACAGTTCAAAATAATTGACAATCGCTATGAGTATGAAATAATAAAAAATTCTTGATGATCAAGTTGTAGAGGTAATGTATAATAAAAAAGACAAGTGTACAAGATCATATGAGAAACAGGCAGATATGTAAAAATGAGTAAACCTGTCATGCAATTTATATTGTAGACAACTCAAACAAACTGTGTTAAGACCTGTGATTTAAAATACCAAGTTTGACATATGAACGGCTAAAAAGGGATATCCGACAACCATACATATACGTGTCTGGCCGCTATTATTCACGTAAGAACAATGGAATAGAATGGATATGTTCACATGACTCCTAGGTATTCTCCCGCCCAACTCCTACATATGGAATCCATTTTCTTCGACACGCATTTCATTAGTCACGATGGATGCATTAGTCATGATTATATTATTCTAGATAGGCATAAAACCACGTATCTCCAGTCAAGGAATCCATAAATACCAATCCGTGAGTCCATCGTGTCAGAATCAAGATAGAACACTAATATAACATGCATCATAGGATATATCAACATAATAAAATTATCAGAGAATATACTCGCCTGCAGTCCTGAGCTGTCAGTGTTAATAGATGCTCAGAGTGATATCACAGACCTAAAGATGAGATATCATGAGTTAATTAGGGTTTAACAGTGTAAGACATGATTTCTAATATATGCTATACAAATCTAGGTTAAACTCAGACAAACTAAGTCACACCAAGTCAACTAAGTCAAACTAAATTAAACTAAGTCATACTAAGTCATACTAGGTCTAACAAAGTCAAATTATATCAAACTAGGTCATGCTAAGTCAATCTAAGTAAATCTAAGTCATATTAAGTCATACTAGGTCAAAAGTTGACCAACAGTTGACTTTTGGTCAACAGATCATCTTTGGTCAACTTATAATCCAATCTAGGTCAAATTGGCTAATGGTTAACTCACAGTTGACTTTTGGTCAACTGGCCAACTCTGGTCAACTCCTAGTCCAATCTAGGTCCAATGTTGAATTGCAGTTGACTTTGAGTCAAAACAATCGACCTTAGTCAAACAGGGAAAAATCTAAGTCAAGTATCCTATTCCTAACCTTTACCTACCAAGATAACCCAATACCTTAGATACTAGGTAATAACCTTACCTTAGTAATATATTACCTTAGGTTAGTAGATAACTCACTAACCTAGGCTAATAGATCCTACTAATACTTTAAACTAGTATCTAACCATCTATCTCAATATCCTACCAATACCTTACCCTTAGACTGTAGGTAATTCCCATTACCTTGTCAATACCTTAGACATTACCTTAGCCTACTAATTTACCCTCTAAGATAATGATTTGTATCTTAGGAAACCCACTCATCTATATCCTAAGACACTAACGTAGATATTAGATACTAGTAAGATACCAACTATATCTTATCCCAAGATACCATATACCTTAGTCCTATTGATATCCTAATACCAATATCTTAGTCTATGTATAAATACCTTAACTATCAAGATATCAATCTTAGATATCAAAATCTATCCTAAGCTAATAGCTAACCAATAACTTAGATATCTAACCTTAGTTACCTAGGTAAACCCATACCTTACCTTGTAATAAGGTAAACCCATTACCTTAAGGTAAGGTAAACCATTACCTTGGTTGGAAACTAATACCTTAACCTCTAATACTAATACTTTAAATATCTAGCCTCTAACCATCCACCCTAAAATATTATATAGACAATACCTTAGTATCTAATACCTTAGTATAAAGTAAACCCCTTCTATCTTGTAGGTAAGTCCCCTTTACCATGTAGGTAAATATATTACCTTAAGGTAATAGGCAAATACCCAAAATATTCTAAGATACCACTATGGTATCTCAAGATATCACTATATATCCTAATATATATCTCTAATACAAGATACTAACCAACTCTAACATCTAACTTCTAACAATCTATTCTAACTTAGAAATCTAACACAACTAACATCTACTAACAAATATCTAACAATAACATATATGTATATATATCCATCCCTAACTCTAACCAACTAACATATGTCATCTCTAACTAACAATAACATAGACTAACACAACTAGCGATCTAACTTATACAAGATATTACTATCTAACTTCTAAGATACCTCTAACCTCTACATAGATTCTAACATAACCACTAACATACTAACATATCCATACATACAACATCTAAATTTCTCTCCACTCCAATATTAACATACACACAAACACATATA
Organism: Iris pallida; assembly: GCA_029216955.1. NCBI lineage: Eukaryota > Viridiplantae > Streptophyta > Magnoliopsida > Asparagales > Iridaceae > Iris > Iris pallida. The sequence goes on along the minus strand of JANAVB010043123.1, from coordinate 165,604 downwards.
CCAAATCCATACCCCTCTCTTCTATACACCCACACACATCTATATACAAACACACTACCACTCAACCAAAGCACAAATCACTCAACAAACAACACTAGCCTCAAGTCAAATAGGATGGCATGATCCTTCCAACTCTCTCACTTTCATAAAACACACACTATACTACCATCTATACAATATCGAACACAAACTAGCACATATCCTCTATCAATTTTACTTCTCTCCACCAACCACACACATCCTTATCTCATTCAAACACACACACTATACTAACATATATTACCTAACAATAATATATATATGTACTATATCATACATATACTCGACAACCTATGATAGCTACATTCACTTAATATCCATACTATATAGGCTCATAGGTTACACAAAATGCTTATGTCGTATAGTCACTCTTCTACTTAAAATCAATACAGTACCAATTGGGCCTTTACTAAATTCTAGGATTAAAGTATGTTATAGCCCTTCGTATTAGCTTTCTAAAACTTCAAACATACGCATTTTCGTGTCCTGAAGCTCCAGAATCGTAAAAATACCGAAACGCATTCATCTTTCGGACAGCTGACACTCAAACAGTTTTACAGAAAGTTCTAGAACGAATTTGGCTTATTAAAGTAAATATTTGGAAAGCTAACTTCGATACGGTTTATTTAAAAAATGGGAGATTAATCGAAGTTCTGAGCTAAAAGTTATGACATTTCAAAGTTGCTCTGGCTACTAAAAATGTGGATAAAAATTATGACGAATTTGGGTTGTTTTGGACAAAAGAAACACATGTAGGCCAAGATACTTGGATACCAACATAGCTATCCAAATAAAACTCATTCTAACCATCTAAAACTGAAATTAAACCACAAAATAGCCTATTTGCATAAACACAAACACATGGGGTATCCTATATTGGAAACTCCACAAGTAGGACACCAAACCTATTCAAACTTCCTAAAGATGACTCCAAAGAGCCTCAAATTAAAATCTAATGGTTGTACATGCATGGGGTGGAACCTATGGATTCAAATCTAGCTAAAATGGAAGGTAAATTGAAAAAAGAGAAATGGTTATACCTATTGGAAGTGGGATCCCAATGATACACTCAAAGGACACGGTCCCGACACGAAAGTTCCACCAAAATGGACACCCTTCCTTGCTCCTTGCTTCTAATCCTTGCTAGCATCTCCTCCTTGGTTGAATGAGAAGAAATAATGGAAGATTGGAAGAAGAATGGAGGGATTTAGAGATCAAAATCAAGAGGGAAGCTATAAAGTTTGGGAAAGAAAAATTTGGAGAAAAAAGGGGCAAGTGTGAAATAAAAGAGAGGGACACCTCTCCCCCTATAAGTGGCTGTCCATACATGCCCTAATGGGCCTATGTGAAATATTTAAGATGCTCCTACAAGTCTCCTTTGGGTCAACTTAAGTCATGACAAAGTTTGTGGTCAAAAAGGTCAAGTTTAAGTCTCTAATTTAATCATTCTAAGCAAGTGGGATTAGTCTAATGTCACTAACTTAATTAGTAGAATTTGTGGGTCATGCCTAACTAATCTTGGAATCCCGACTAGAGTCTAAGCTACCCGGGTCACTAACACATATCGGAACGAGATGAAAATCGAACCCGACTTAACAAATCCTATAAAATCAATATTAAAATATAAAAATTCCCAAAATATGAAAAATGACAAAAATCACAATACATAAATTTAAATATTATTAAAATAATATAAAATTCACCAATTTATCAAAATCCTAAATAATTCAAAAGTGACAAAATGACCAAAATACCTTTAACCTAAAAAGCAGTAATTAACTAATCTAATCACATGAGTTAGGCCTCCATGGTTATGGTTAGTCTCTAGGCTAAGCAGCTCTAAGGTTATACTAGCCAAAGAATAAAATCATAAAACACTAATTTAATAATATTAAAATAAATAAAATTAACCAATAAATCAATAAAATGATTTAAACCTATTATTAAATAATTAATTTTACAAAAGTTCAAAATTATCCTTATTTTAGAAAAGTGGTGGTTACAAATCTACCCTCCTTAGAAAATTTCGTCCTCGAAATTAAGATGGTCGTACTCCTTCTAGGTTAAACTCCCAACAATCAAGGTCAAAAAAACTATATCTAAAACATACCCATTGTGGTCCTACTGGTCGTGATATCACGGTCTTGATTAGGGTCACTATACTATCTATCACTGGCACCAAATATCCTGACAGGTACTAATGGAATCACACAACAAGATGAAAAGACGAACAGAAAAAACAGACCTGCTAACCCGTCACCCATATCGTCGGTCTACTCGACAGTCAGCACAAAAGCCCTGCCCCTCTAGGGTATATCCCTCTGATGGTGTGGGGCACGGTGCTGCGCTACAGGTGGCCTAGCTCCCTCTATCTAATCCATGATACTCAAGTAACATCCATACTGATATTCTATTCCATCATACTAGGGCACCATCTATATGGTATCTATTCTAAAATCTGATAATCATACCCGTCTATCCAGAACCACGTTACCAGAATCCTCGTTACGCCAGTAAGTACAACAGTGATAATCTATAGAGTCCGCAACTAAGGTACATACCTCTAGAATTATGGTATGTAAAATTTTTGTATTGCCTCTAGCTTGGCTGCAAAAATTTTAAACTCTCACACCCGAGAAATACATCTAAAATTAGACTCTATCTTATCGCCAAACCAGCTAATATGGCTGTAGAAGACTCTAGATTCCATGACTGAGGTAACCTAGCCCTTAATCTTATCTTGGTAGAAAATTAAGTCAATAATGAATACCAAGAATCAAATTCAACGATGAACAATGAAGTAGACATAAACTATCGAAATCAAATTTTGAGATAGTTTATAATGAGATTCTCAAAGGTCATCCAAAGAATCTTCTCAAGTAGTCCTAACTGTGATTGAGTAACTCTCTATACTGCCTAATCATTTATCCTAACAGTAGGCTCGTAGTAGCACTCTAAGTCGAGCACCACTACAAAATCGTACTAGTTGCGACTCTGACCTGCATGGGCTACCACAAAAATGTGTCACGACCCACACCCTAAGGAAGAGCACGAGAACGTAGGTACGTCCAGCCTACTCTGCAGAATCGGCGGTAGAACGTTGTATAGGTCGTCTATAACATACAACATCTAGACACAATATAAATGTACCTGTCATCTCCGTACGGAGGTATATAATATCAGAACTCAATCACAAGACATCTAAGAAAGATAGCACAAAATATGAAAGATATGATAGAAGAAAATAACTTGAGTTAGATGCAAGATTCCAACACAAGTTAGAGTTCAAAACATAATACAAGATCCTAAAATAAGAAATATACTACAAGTCTCAAATACTAGCTGGATCGCAGTCCAGTCAAGCCTAGCTAACTAGTCTAATCAGGTGGGATAAATCCTCTACTGAGCTAGATGCTCCTCAGGCTCCTGAATGTCATCCTTATATGCCCCATAGAAGGTAGGGAAGTCACCATCATCATCTGTAATATTTGTCAACACATCCAGTCAGATTTGGAACGAGCACATCATCTCTAACAGTTTAATATAATTGACAATTGCTATGAGTATAAAATAATAATAAAATTCTTGTGATCAAGTTGTAGAGGTAATGTATAATGAAAAGACAAGTGTACAAGATTATATAAGAAACAGGAAGATATAAAAAAATGAGTAAACCTGTCATACAAGATATGTTGTAGACAACTCAGACAAACTTTGCTAAGACCAGTTATTTGAAATACCAAGTTTGACATGTGAACGCTAAAAAGGGATATCCGGCAACCTTACACGTACTTGTGTGGCCGCTATTATTCACGTAAGACCAATGGGATAGAATGGATATGTTCACATGTCTCCTAGGTATTCCCCCGCCCGACCAGTACACATGGAATTCAGGTTCTTCGACACGCATTTCATTAGTCACGATGGGTGCATTAGTCATGATTACATTATTCAAGATAGGCATGAAACCACGTATCTCCCGTCAAGGAATCCATAAAATACCAATCCGTGAGTCCATCGTGTCAGAATCAAGATAGAACACTAATATAAAATACATCACATGATATATCAACATAATAAAACTATCAGAGAATGTACTCGCCAGCGGTCCTGAGCTGTCAGTGAGAATAGATGCTCAAAGTGATGTCACAGACCTAAATATGAGACATCATGAGTTAATTAGGGTTTAACAGTGTAATACATTATTTCTAATATATGCTATACAAATCTAGGTTAAACTCAATCAAACTAAGTCACACCAAGTCAACTAAGTCAAACTAAATCAAACTAAATCAAACTAAGTCATACTAAGTCATACTAGGTTTAACAAAGTCAAATTATATCAAACTAGGTCATGCTAAGTCAATCTAAGTAAATCTAAGTCATACTAAGTCATACTAGGTCAAAAGTTGACCTACAGTTGACTTTCGGTCAACATGTCATCTTTGGTCAACTTCTAATCTAATCTAGGTCAAACTGGCTAATGTTTGACTCACAGTTGACTTTTGGTCAATTTGTCAACTCTGGTCAACTTCTAGTCCAATCTAGGTCCATTGTTGAATTACAGTTGACTTTGAGTCAAAACAATCAACCTTAGTCAAACAGAGAAAAATCTAAATCAAGTATCCTATTCCTAACCTTTACCTACCAAGATAACCCAATGCCTTAGATACCCGGTAATACCCTTACCTTAGTAATATATTACCTTAGGTTAGTAGATAACTCACTAACCTAGGCTAATAGATTCTACTAATACTTTAAACTAGTATCTAACCGTCTATCTCAATATCCTACAAATACCTTATCCTTAGACTGTAGGTAATCCCCATTACCTTGTCAATACCTTAGACATTACCTTAGCCTACTAATTTACCCTATAAGATAATGATTTGTATCTTAGGATACCCACTCATCTACATCCTAAGACACTAACGTAGATATTAGATACTAGTAAGATACCAACCTATATCTTATCCCAAGATACCATATACCTTAGTCCTATTGATATCCTAATACAAATACCTTAGTCTATGTATAAATATATTAACTATCAAGATACCAATCTTAGATATCTAAATCTATCCTAAGCTACTAGCTAACCAATAACTTAGATATCTAACCTTAGTTACCTAGGTAAACCCAATACCTTACCTTGTAATAAGGTAAACCCATTACCTTAAGGTAAGGTAAACCATTACCTTGGTTGAAAACTAATACCTTAACCTCTAATACTAATACCTTAAATATCTAGTCTCTAACCATCCACCATAAAATATTAGATAGACAATACCTTAGTATCTAATACCTTAGTATAAAGTAAACCCTCTCTACCTTGTAGGTAAGTCCCCTTTACCTTGTAGGTAAATATATTACCTTAAGGTAATAGGCAAATACCCAAAATATCCTAAGATATCACTATGGTATCTCAAGATATCACTATATATCCTAACTTATATCTCTAATACAAGATACTAACCAACTCTAACATCTAACTTCTAACCATCTATTCTAACTTAGAAATCTAACACAACTAACATCCACTAACTAATATCTAACCATAACATATATGTATATATATCCATCTCTAACTCTAACCAACTAACATATGTCATCTCTAACTAACAATAACATAGACTAACACAACTAGCTATCTAACTTATACAAGATATCACTATCTAACTTCTAAGATACCTCTAACCTCTATATAGATTCTAATATAACCACTAACATACTAACATATCCATACATACAACATCTAAATTTCTCTCAACTCCAATACTAACACACACACAAACACATATACCAAATCTACCCCACTCTCTTCTAACACACCTATACACATCTATATACAAACACACTACCACTCAACCAAAGCACAAATCACTCAACAAACCACACTAGCCTCAAGTCAAATAGGATGGCATGATCTTTCCAACTCAATTACTTTCACAACATACATACTACACTACCATTTATACAATATCAAACACACACTAGTATATATCCTCTATCAATCTCACTTCTCTCCACTAACCACACACATCCTTATCTCATTCAAACACACACACTATACTAATATATATTATCTAACAATAATATATATATATGTACTATATCATATATATACTCGACAACCTATGATACCTACATTGACTTAATATCCATACTACACAGGCTCATAGGTTACAAAAAATGCCTATATCGTATAGTCAATCTTCTACTTAAAATAAATACTGTACCAATTGGGCCTTCACTAAATTCTAGAATTAAAATATGTTATAGTCCTTCGTATTAGCATTTCGAAACTTCAAACGGATCGCATTTTCGTGTATGGAAGCTCCCAGAATCACAAAAACAACGAAACGTGTTCATCTTTCGGACAGCTGACACTCAAACAGTTTTATACAAAGTTTTAGAATGAATTTGGCTCATTAGAATATTTATTTGGAAAGCTAACTTCGATACGGTTCTTTTAGAAGAAATAGGAGATTAAACAGAGTTTTGAGCTAAAAGTTATTACATTTCTATGTTGCTCTGGCTACTAAAAAGGTGGATAAAAATTATGACGAATTTGGGTTGTTTTGGACAAAAGAAACAGATGTAGGCTAAGATACTTGGATACCAACATAGCTATCCAAATAAAACTCATTCTAACCATCCTAAAACTGAAATTAAACCACAAAATAGCCTATTTGCATAAACACAAACACATGGGGTATCCTATATTGGAAACTCCACAAGTAGGACCCCAAACCTATTCAAATTTCCTAAAGAGGACTCCAAAGAGCCTTAAATTAAAATCTAATGGTTGTAAATACATGGGAATGGATCCTATGGATTCAAATCTAACTAAAATGCAATAAAAATTGAAATAGAGAGATGGTTATACCTATTGGAAGTAGGATCCTAATAATATACTCAAAGGACACGGTTTCGACACGAAAGCTCCTTCAAAATGGACACCCTTCCTTGCTCCTTGCTCCAATCCTTGCTAGCACCTCCTTCTTGGTTGAATGAGAAAAAATAATGGAAGATTGGAAGAAGAATGGAGGGATTTGGGGATCAAAATCAAGAGGGAAGCTCTCAAGTTTGGGGAAGAACAAATTTAGAAAAAAGAGAGAGGCAAGTGTGAAATAAAAGAGAAGGACACCTCTCCCCCTATAGGTTGCTGCCCATACATTCCCTAATGGGCCTATGTGAAATATTCAAGATGCCCCTACAAGTCTGCTTTGGGTCAACTTAAGTCAAGACAAAGTTTGTGGTCAAAAAGGTCAAGTTTAAGTCTCTAATTTAATCATTCTAAGCAAGTGGGATTAGTCTAATGTCACTAACTTAATTAGTGGGGTTTGCGGGTCATGCCTAACTAATCTTGGGGTTCCGACTAGAGTCTAAGCTACCCGGGTCATTAACACAAGTCGGAACGAGATAAAAATCGAACCCGATTTAACAAATCGTATAAAATCAATATTAAAATATAAAAATTTCCAAAATATTAAAATATAAAAAATGACCAAAATCAGAATACATCAATTTAAATATTATTGAAATAATCTAAAATTCACCAATTTATCAAAATCCTAAATAATTCAAAAGTCACAAAATGACCAAAATATCCTTAGCCTAAAAAGTAGTAATTAGCTAATCTAATCACATGGGTTAGACCTCCATGGTCATGGTTAGTCTCTAGGCTAAGCAGCTTTAAGGTTATACTAGCCAAAGAACTAAATCACAAAACACTAATTTAATAATATTAAAATAAATAAAATTTACCAGTAAATCAATAACATAATTTAAACCTATTATTAAATAATTAATTTTATAAAAGTCCAAAATTACCCTCATTTTAGAAAAGTGGTGGTTACAGTTTGGGTTGTGTCTTGCAGCAGCATGGAAAGGTGATTGTCTATGCTTCCAGGCAGTTACGTCCCCATGAGAAGAACTACCATACCCACGACTTGGAGTTGGCAGCAGTTATATTTGCTTTAAAGTTATAGAAACACTATTTATACGGAGAGCGGGTAGAGATATTTACAGATCATAAGAGCTTGAACTATGTGTTTACACAGAAGGAGCTCAACATGAGGCAGCACAGATAGTTTGGCGTTGATAAAGGACTTCGATATTTTCTTGCAGTATCACCCAGGGAAGGCCAACGTGGTTGCCGATGCCTTGAATAGGTATCCGACAGCCATGTGTTTGACGATGGATCATCCTTTGTTAGCAAATTTGGAGAGCCTGGGGATCGAGGTGGTTGTGCCAGGAGTTCTGATGCAGATGTGGGGCCTTCAGATTCAGTCAGACTTGATGGAGAGGGTCAAGTCGACTCAGTTCGAGGATGTTGCCCTGTGGTGTATCTGAGAGCAAGTTCGAGCAGATTGGTGGATGATGAATTTATTCTTATAGAGGATGGCGCATTGAGGCACGGTTCCAGACTGTGTATGTCCAGCGGTGAGCTTCGGGAGCAGGTCATGCAAGAGGCCCACCGATCTCAGTACTCTATACATCCAGTGCCAACAAGATGTATAGGGATCTAAGGGAGCATATTTGGTGGTATGGGATGAAGCGGAAGGTAACTCGCTTCGTAGCCAGATGCTTGGTCTGTCAGCAGGTCAAGGCAGAGAGGTAGAGGCCAGGTGCTTTGTTGCAGCCATTGCCCATTCCAGAGTGAAAATGGAAGCACATTACGGTGGACTTTTTTCTGGATTGCCACGTACACCAGGAAGGAATGACGCAATTTGGGTCATCGTAGATAGGTTGACCAAATCAGCTCACTTTTTGCCATTTAAAGTGGGTACGTCTACTGAGAGGCTAGCAGAGATGTATATGCAACAGATTGTCAGAATACATGGAGTTCCGATGAGCATTGTCTCGGATCGGGATAGTCACTTTACTTTCCATTTCTGGTGGAGTCTACAGACTAGTTTGGGTACTCATCTCAAGTTTAGTACTGCATACCACCCTCAGACAGACGGACAGTCAGAGAGGACTATTCAGACACTCGAGGACATGCTGCGGACTTGAGTCTTAGATTTTGGAGGATCCTGGGAGGATCACCTGTACTTAGTAGAGTTTGCATACAACAACAGTTTTCAGGCCAATATTGAGATATCACCATTCGAGGCACTGTACGGGCGGAGATGTCATACACCCTTGTCTTGGGATGACATTAGAGAACGAATTTTATTGGGACCTAAGATGGTTGTGGATGCAGCCGAGAAGGTGAAGCTCATAAGAGATCGTCTTCACGTGGCGCAGGACAGACAATGGCACTGGGCCGATAGCCACCGCAGACCTTTGGAGTTTGAGGTATAGTTCAGGGATAGGATTAGAATTAGGAGTTGTTTTATATGTGATTTTGTTTGATCATATTTGAATATATTAGTAATTGAGACCTTATTTGTGATTAGGTTGGAGATCTGGTTTTCTTGAGGATATCTCCGATAAGTGGTAAGATACGTTTTAGTAGAGGTGGGAAGCTTAGCCTGCGCTTCATCGGACCTTTTATGATCAGCGGAAGAGTCGGTGAGGTGGCTTACAGGCTAGACTTGCCACCTGCATTAGTGGGAGTCCATAACGTATTCCACGTGTCGTAGTTGAGACGGTATGTGGCAGATCCTAGCCATATACTTGATCACTCAAAGATTAAGGTGTGACCTACTCTTAGCTATCCAGAGCAGCCTGTGGAGATTCTGGATCGACGAGAGAAGGTTCTGAGGAAACAGGTAATACCCTTGGTTCGCGTCGCATGGAGGCATCATTCTCCAGGATAGTCTACCTGGGAGCGGAAGGATGAGATGCACGGGCGATACCCATAACTTTTTGGACCTTGAGGTACGATTGTCTATTCTTCTCATCAGTTCAGTTTAGCCTTTCAATTTTCAGGACGAAATTCTTTTAAGGAGGGTAGACTTGTCACTAACACTTTTTAGACTTGTGGGTAATTTGGTTATTTTTATTTTTGTGAATTATTTTATTATTTATTTCATTGGTGTTGTAATTTTTGACTTCTGCTAGTTGAGACTATAGAGACTAGTCTAGAGTTTGACTTTGACTTAGGTGACTTAGTTAGAATGGTAGAATAGTGTGGGACCCTAATCTAACTTAAGTTGGTCTTAGTTGACTTGAGTGTGGCTAGGTTTTATGAGAGGATTGGAAGAGTTTTTGCATTTTGACTTATGGCTAAGGAGTTGAGCTAGCTAGCTAACAATCTTGGCCCAAAGCCCACCATAAGAAACCCTAACCCTAACTCTTCATTTGGCCAGCCACCACAGCCACTTATAACCTAATTTTCCTCCTATAATGTCTCTTTTCATGACCACTTGCCTCTTTTAGAAATTCCGCTTTAAAAACCCTAAGAGTTCTTCCCCAAATCATTAAATCTCCCCATTCCTCCACCAAATTGATCGCAATATTTTGCAATTGGTTCTAAATCTGGAATAGAGGTTGAAGGAGGCTAGCTTGCAAGGAGGGAAGCTCATTTGGACATTGCTTTAAGAAGGGGACTTCACAATTTGGGGCTTTTTTATTGAGATTGACTCTCCATATGTAATCCCTTCAAATCACCTCTAAATCCTGATTTCTTTCCATAGATGCATCTATCTAGGTGTCCCAAAGCTGTAGAGTGAGTTTGGTGAGAATTTGTATTGATTTGTGTCTGTATCGAATGTGTATCAGTGTGTGTGCATCGGTGTTCGATGGAATGCCACAATGAATTTTTTTGTTATTTTCAAATTGTATTTAAAATTTTTTGTAGATGTTCATGTGTACTTTGATTTTCGTGAGGACTAAGCATGAATCGTGTCAATTTTTGTGTCCAAAATCGGAGATGAACCTGTGCACGAGGCAGTGTCTCAGTGCCCTGCTGTTCGAGTGTCCTGTAGGACAATACACGTTGCGGTTTGATACGAAACTTGGTGAGCGCGTGGGGGCAATGTCTGCGAGCATGCCCCTAAAGTTTCATCAAGTTTCGTGCTCTGGTTTGGAAGAAATCGCACGAGCATGGATGTTACACACACTGTGCACGGGCAAGTTCTTGCACTGATACGGGTTTCGGGTCGCCCCTGGATACGTCGTGGTGACAAGTTGGGGTGTCAAACGTGTAGCACTACAACTGAGCTAGGGGTGGACACAAGGGTGACACCTCTCGTGTCTTGTGTCGAGCCAGTTGAGCTCGAACATGCTGCACGAGCCTGTCTGATACACAGGGTCTGATACACCCTATTTGGTATATTTTGGACACTTCGTGTCCAGTAATTGGACACGTAGACACCCCCTAATATGTGCACATGTCTGCTACACTTATACACACTTCAATTTGAGTTATGAATGATGATTTGGTTTTGTTTTAGTTTCGAAATGTTAAACTGGACTTAACTGTTAACTGGGTTTGGGATGTTGAAAACTGAGATTTGAAATTAATGTTAAATGTTAATGTTTAGACATGTTATCATGGCTGGGATATTGGTTAAATTTCTGAGATTGGGGTTGTGAGAAACCTGAGAACTGATGCAAACCTGGGAACTGTGTAAGGCTTATACTTTACACAAATTCCATAGTTTTAGGTTGTTTCTGTCATGAGTTGCAAACGTGAGAACTGTTGTGAACCTGAGAATTTACTGTACCTATACTAACCCTTCACTGTCCACACACACACCCTATCACAAACTGTCCACACAACACACACCCCCTATCACGCACTGTCCATACACACATACACCCTATCACTCACTGTCCACACACACACACACCCTATCACTCAATGTCCACACACACACCCGATCACTACCGCCTCTCTACACACACAATACTTTATATAACCTACCTTATATATATACATGTATATATAAAAATGTGTTGATAATGAGAATGATGATTCCCTATTTTTGTTGTTCAGTTTTAAACCCCATGTTAGCACACTCATCTAAGCATGTGACACTTCACAATATGTTGACACACACACTTCACATCTCTATACTCACACACAAATTTCTCTCTCTATATATATAAAATTGCAAGTATGCATGTATGTATATATGTATTGTATATATAGGTTTTGTACTAGCCTATAATTATATAGTTTGGATGTGTACATATATATGATAATTTAGGGATTTTGTAATATATGGAATGTATGTGCTAGTAATATGTAGATGTGACTTTGGTAAACTTTGTATGCATAGGCTTTGGTTTTGGCTAGGCCTAGTTGACTAAACCTAGACTAGTTGACCATGATTGACCAAACCCTAACTAGATTGACCTAGTTTGACTAGTATAATTGACTAGAGTTGACCAAGAGTTGACCAAGAGTTGACTTTAGGCTAGAATGACCTAGAAATCATATAGAATGCATTGTAAAGTTCAATATTACCATTCTGGGCATGTTGTGACCTGTGTTTCTCTAAATAGGACTCATCTACTCTGTCTGGACATCTACACTCACTAGATACTCAGGATATCAGGCGAGTACGTTCTCTGACCGTTTCATACTTGCTAGAACATATATTCTTGCTCTAGATTACTTTACTTGATGTTGTCATGTTGGTAACACGGATTGATATTATATGGATCGTTTCATGAGATATTATCCCCCTCGGGAGCATCAGATACTTGGGGTATAATCGGCAATTTGACAGCATAGGTAATAAGAAGCCAAAATAGAATATTATTTCCAATGTCACAGGATATGATTGAATGGCTAATCTTTTAAAATCCAATGTTGGCCTATTTTACTTACATCATGTATCTCTATGCTTTCACTATTCATGTATACTCTTGTAACATGTACTCTCATGTTCATGGAGCCCTTATGAATCAATTTCATGTGCTCTCATTGATGAGGCAGTAAAATTATGAATCTTAACATAACTGTCTCGATCCTTGTGTATTGATTGGGGATGGAGGAGTAGAAATAGTCATGTGAATAATTCCAAAGTAGTGTAACCATGAATTAACTCTATAGTATAGCCATGAATCACATCCAGCTGTTCATATGCCTATTTTGTACTCTAAATCACTAGTCACTGATAGTTTCTTACTTATAGTAAATATTTCTATTACAGTCATCTCTTTTACTTCATGTACATTCTTTCAGTTATTCATGTATCTTACTCTATTGCATGCTTTTTATTTTTTGACATGAAATGAACTGTGTGAGATGTATTGTGCTCGTTCCTGTCCTAATTGGACCTGCTGATATATTACAGAGGATGAGGACGAGGCCTTTTGTACCACTTACTTGGAACAACCTTAGACGACACCTGTGATCTGGACCTCCAGCAGGATCCACTAGCAGTAGAGGATAAGCCATAGTTTAGGCTTGCTAGCGTAGACTTTATCTTATTTTTGTTGTCTTATCTCATTTGGATACTTTATTGTTATTTGGGATCTTGTGTTATTTGGGATGTTTGTGGAGATGTTATCTTAGACACTTAGACTTCTCTCCTGTTTGTATTTTATTTTGTGGATTCATATCTATCTATCTATCTTATCTTATCTTCTACCTTAGACAGTGATTGAGATTGTAACTATCTTATTATTCCTCCGTTCGGAGAGTATATCTTCTACAATTATATTTCATACTGGGTTAGATGTTGTGACCTAGGAGCGCGTTCTACCACAGTCACTACGGCGTAGGCTGGATGTACCCACTTTTCGTGCCCCTACAATGAGTGCGGGTCGTGACAGTAATGGCGACAAATAAAGAGGAGGAGGACTGATTCAACCATCAAGGAGAACAGTCATTAAATGATCTTAAAAAAGACTTCGACATGAACTAGCTCCTTTGGCTCAGAAGCATAGCCAAGTACCTGTGCCCCCTCTTCGACTCGAATGTGCAGATAGCCGATTTCTCCACACGATGCCCTCACCTTAAAAGCGCAGAGCCTCCGCTTCAACCCAAAAGATCGGCCCATTCAATGGCCCCATTCATCTGATACGTTGGTGACACCATTGCCTAAGGCAAAGCCAACTCGTTTGCCCCGAAAGCGCAGAGGCTCCGTTGTCTTCGAAACACATCCTACTCGTCGCACAAAAGCACAGAGGCTCCATTGTCTTCGAAACATAGTCTACTCATCGCACAGAAGCATAGAGGCTCCGTCGTCTTCGAAATACATCTTACTCAAAGCCCAAAAGCACAAAGGCTACGTCATCTTCAGAATAACGGTTTGCTCATCGCCTAGAAGCGTATCAGCACTGAAGCTTCGCCCGAAGCGTAGAAAGCATGGTCCCGCCCAGTTGGGTTATTAAAACCATCACTCTTACAGATAAGACAGAGGTTGATTCTGTTGATAAGAGCAACATCTTATCATTTGGTTTAAAATCACGGTTAAGGACAAAGTTTGTTCTTATGGATGAAGGCCATATCCAATCGGTTTGTTTAAACCAATGGCCTCCTAAGATAAGACAAAATCTAACTCTGTGATGGAATCAAAGATCTACTCGGCTTCATCTGAATAAATGACTTCGAGAAGTAGATATGCGCCACGTGACTTTTTCTTCGGTTATGTTGATAACCACCCGAGATCTCGATAGAGGAGAATCTTAACGTCCGCCACGTGACAGCTCAGAAGTAGCCCTCACCATGCAATGATAGCAGATTCTTTCATATTTCAAATCCTAATGCATATCGCATATGTGCCCCCTCCCATATAAATAAAAGGAGTTTTCCTTCGATGAAGAGGATTTAAAATCTTCAACTTCGGCATCCTCTTGATTGGTAACCCTAGAGTTTTAATCACCAGCACCAGAAAGCCAAAGCAAGTTCAACTTGTCGTCAGATCGTCAACGGAGAACAAGAGCCGTTGTAGTGCTCGATCTCCACTGCCACACTTTTTTAGAAATTTTGTACTTAGATCTCCTGTTTAGGAATCGATTGTACTCTTTTTTTGTTTAAAATACAAAAAGTTCGTATAACCTTTTGTCATGGCAAACAAGATGACGAATCTATTGGGGACTTTTTTCTCATCCAACGAGAAGGTGGTAGCGTAATCTGACAACAACTTGCTGGGATCTTCCCAGAAGACGTTGGTTGTAGGTAGCCACCAACGTTAAGGGTACATTGAAAAAATTGCCGACCCATTGGATAAGACTACATTGAACCCTGAACGTTACTCACCTCCTGGAGGTAACTTAAAGAGATCCATGGCAGCACATGCCCTACGCGGCCAAAGTGCTATGCCAACCACTACATTGGATTCTGAATACTACGTACCCTCTGGGGGTAATAGAAAGAAATCCAAGGCAGCACGTACCTTGTGCAACCAACGTGCTATGCCAATAGTTGACCAAAGGCCCACGTTGACAGTCACGCGCACAGCTAATGAAAAGCTATACAAAACTGGTCCACGTGTCTCAACTCCTCGATCGGTAGAACCATGCTGTCCCTTGAGCACTGATGTGCACAACTCGAGCTAGTGGGTACACTCCACTAAGAATGACTCACGCGAACAGTGTTCCTATAAGCATGGAAGGAGTCTACCTCATGAGCAACTTTCTGATCAGGACCTGTACGTACTTCATGCACAGGAACTCAAAGGAGAAAAGCTATCTCCGTATCCTCACTCTTGCGTGCAGCTTCCCTGCGCGTGCAATAGGAGTACAGGAATGAAGACCCTAATGCTTTTCTACAAGCGTAAAGTAGAAGAGGAGCCTGCGGCATAAGGAATACCTAAACCAAGGCATACTTGCACCCAGATCACCATCAACTGTTGCTGTCACCCGACAGCCACATCGCCACCAAGGAGACAGTCCATCTTCCAAAGACTACGACCAATAGCGGCTGTCCATTAGGACTCGATCGGGGGTCGACGAGCGAGGAATATGAGGAACTCTGTGTTTCTCCATACAATACGGTGCGGGGTTATCCATCTCTCAAGAAGCTATCCAAAAATCCTTCCACCTTGGCCAACAAGCCCAAGAGGTGGCCTGGGAGTAGCAAGACGAAAGTGCCCAGCATAGGTGTGTTCCAACACACGCGTGCCAAGTTTGACTCCTTGCCACAAAAAGATGCCACGTCAGATGCTGGGAGTGGCCAGTCTTCCACCATCCATGACAATCCCACATTGCAATCTAGTAAAGGATTGTATAACACGGATGCCTCCACGGGCGTAGCTAGCCAACAAACTGGAGGTTGCAACTATAACGAGTTTGAGGATGATTACAACCTTCCAGTCTATCCTAAAGACGATGGGACTCAGGCGTCCGAGCCAGAGAGCGAGAGATACACTGTCCCTTCAACTCATCCACACATGATGTCCGTGTTCATGGTTGATGGCGACAACACGAAAAGCAGCAAAGGCTCTAGTCAGCTGAAATGTATAGAAGCTCTTGAGACGAACCTAAATACGTTGAATACTACGCAGTCTTTAGCTTCTGTCGTCCCGGAGATTAAGGAGAGGTTGACTCCCACTGCCTCCACTCCTGCTCTTGACCCAGCAGCTAACGGTGTATCCAATGCGCTTTTTCTTGTGAACCAAGCAGCACCGTTGTCACTTCCAGTTTTCAAAATGGTGGGTAATTTTTTTATTTTATATTTTAATATTTTTGTGAATATTTATTTATTAATATTGTATTTGGGATTTTGTTTGATCGGGTTTGAGTTTTGTCTCATTTTGACTTGTGTTAGTGGCCCGGGTCAGTTTTGGACCCAATTGGACTCGTCCAACTTGTCATGACCAAACCCACATATTTATTTTTGACTAATCCTATTTGATTTTAGTGGGATTAGAGTTTAGAATTAGATTTAGAACTTAGAATTTGGAGTTTTCAAGTTACTCTTTTGACCCTAACTCAAAACCAATCTTTTCTTTGACTTGGAGGACATTTTTGTAATGTGACAAATTCCTTCATCCCTTCCAAATGTGTTCGGCCAGCATGCACCACCATTCTTCTCATTTGCAAGAAAATACTCTCTCTTTTTCTTCTCTCATTTCACAAAAATACTCTTTTTTCCCTCTTTGATTTCAAGCTACAAGTAAGCAAATCTCATCCAAATCTCTTATATTACTTTAGATATCTCTCTAATCTTGGTGCTAACCCTTGTTTATCTCTCATTTGTGGTTTTGATCTAGGTAGACCTAGCTTGGTGGTGGTGGAAGCATAGATCTTCTGCTTTGACCTAAAAAGAAGTAATTTTGGGGCTTTTCCTTGGGATTCCAATTCCTAAGAGATAAACCGTAACTCTAACATTTGTAGTTACTTCTAATTAGTGTCATTTGAATATTAGAGGATG
Source organism: Iris pallida (assembly GCA_029216955.1). NCBI lineage: Eukaryota > Viridiplantae > Streptophyta > Magnoliopsida > Asparagales > Iridaceae > Iris > Iris pallida. The sequence continues at coordinate 148,338 of JANAVB010043123.1, read as the reverse complement.
CCTGAGGTGTAGGATGACCCATTAGAAGAGGTTTTGAACCCATTGGACTCAATTTAGGACTTTTGGCCTAGGTTTAGTGCTAAATTTGGAGAAAGTCCTAAATTGACATGTTTGGGTGTTGCCCCTAAGCTAATTATACCTAATTAGGTTCGTTTGGGTAAGATAAGGATAGGTACGTGTCCATATTTGGATATGTGGGGTCGTTTCGCAAGAAATCGTAAAAATAGTTTTTTTTTGGATTTTCGGGTTCCAACGCACGGATGACTTTTTGCACCGATACTAGAATCGACAAGTTAGCAGTTAGAATATGATCTAATCATTATTTAGAACTCGTGGGTAGAATTTGGGTCAAATTCGGATAGGTTTGGTGCCCGTGTCACGTGGTATCGCAAATCGGATACCCCGGAGCCGCCAAAATGGCCATTTGGCCATTCGGGCCTCGTTTCTCGTTTTCGCTCGCGTGCGCGGTTAGATTGCTTGTGGGGCGTACGTGTCTAGGCCCTAGAGGGTAGAATTGCGAGGGTTTGGGTATTCGGATAGGTTTCGGGATGTTTTGGAGTATATATATATATATATATATATATATATTTTGGAGTATATATATATATATATATATATATATATATATATATATATATATATATATATATATATATATATATATTATATATATGCATATATATATATATATATATATTTTTTTATATATATGCATATATATATATATATATATATATATATATATATATATATATATATATATATATATTTATAAAAATATATATATATATATATATATATATATATATATATATATATATATATATATATATATATATATGCATATATATATATATATATATATATATATATATATATATATATATATATATATATATATATATATATATATATATGAGTGAGTATATATACATACTCACTCATATATATATATATAAAATATATATATATATATATATATATATATATATATATATATATATATATATATATATATATATGAGTGAGTATGTATATATATTAGTGTGTGTGTGGGTGTTTATTTATATAGTTGTGTGTGTGTGTTAGAGGTTTGTGAGTGTGTTTATGGATAGATAGACAGATAGATAGATCCATATTTAGATAAATAGTTAGATGGATATATATATATATATATATATATATATATATATATATATATATATATATATATATATATATATATATATATATATATATAAAGGAGAAGAAGAAGAAGATGTCGGTGGTGCTTTACCCAACAGCTGCAACAACAACAATTTCAGCCGTGGCAGCAGCAGTAGATGTTTATATACGATTTAGAGGCCGACTGCTCGACCTTTTATGGGTATGGTCCAGATGGAGATTTTGACCAGGAGTTGTAACCCCATCTTCCTAATTTTTGAGAAATTTAAATTTTCTATAATAATATTTTGATTTAACAATTTTGAATGATGAATCATTTTGGAGGAAAGTTTGAATTAGTGGCAAGGATGTAAATTTCTAGTTAGTTATAACAAACTTTTAGTGGTCCCTGTGCTTTAATTCAAATTTTTAACTGGTTTAATAAAATTTTGTAAATATGAAAAAGCGGAGGGCTTCTCCGCTTAATTGCCCAGAGCGGGATGGCTTATATGCAATTTTTCCCATCCCTGTTTAATTTTAGGGATGAGAGAGAAACTCATTCTCATCTCTGAAATTTTCTAAATCCTACTCTTTTCCAATCCCGAAGCCCTAATCCTAAGCTTACGAGGGGTGACTCCTTCCAGGCGGCGCACAGCCATCATCTCCGGCGGCGCGTCCCAGCACTGCACACCTGGGTTCTCGATAGTTTTGCCTCCGTCGACGACTGAGCTCCTACTTCAATAATGGGCGACGACTGTACACTTTCTTCCCCGGTGAGTACGTCGACGACTCCTATTTTCTTCGACGATCGTGAGGTTGCGTTTCGACCCGACGGTCTATCCAGCGTCGAGATCACCGAGAACAAAGCGGACTTCCTCTTTCTGCCGACCGATTCGAAGCATCGTAAGTTCGTTTTGTAAATATGAATTCATTGATACATTTCTAGTACTGTTTATCGATCAGATCTCGATGATCGTATGGTTTGATATTTCTTTCTGGTAGATTTCTCTTTCCTCGTGGATGATCTTGGAAGCGATGGTTGAATTGGCAGGGCGATCGACCAAACTGGGTATTCGTGGTTGGCTGATCTGTATATTTTGTGGAGATCGAATCCAGTTTTACATTCTTGACCATGGCTGATTCATAGCTCGCGACCGACACTGAAATGTCTGCTCTGGAAATTCATCTTATTGCGGTATTCAGTCACTCCAGGTACAAAATTGACCCCTCCAAATCTTGTATGTTGCTGCCAATTTTGGATTGAAGCTACTGTCCAGATCTATTCACTTATATGCATTTTCCATGTTCGAGATTATGCGTAAGCATGGTCAGCATTAGGACACGGAAGACTCGTGTCTGACTCGTGAATCTCATATCCTCAACTCTGAGTGTAATCCCTTCAGGTAAACCTCTTTTTCCCTTATATTTAATTAATTTTATTTCAAATTTGAGGTGATGTTGGCATGTCCCATGGTGTATCCAAGTGCAGTGTATCTATGGATGCTAGTCAGTGGTGTGGTTTATGTCGGCCGTAGCAGAGTTCGTGTGTGTGTGACCAAGACTTGTTCGTGTCCAAGCAGTTGATTGTGTTCGTGTGTACCACTCGATTATGTGCAAGCCTTGTAGCCGTGTCCGGTTGAATGAGTGGCGTGTCCAGGTTGGAGGCTACAATACGTTCAATAATTGATGATTTTTATTTGAGTTTGTTGTATAAATTTCTGGAGCTTTTGTCGTATAAATTTTGTTTATATAATTTTGAGTTTCCTGCGAATGTTTAATGTGAGATTGGTCAATTTGAGGTGCAGTTGACTCATGTTAGCATGATTAAGTGTGTTGCTGTGAAGTCCTTCAATTTGAATTATGTTTAGTTATAGTAGTGGCAAATAAATATTGGATTGGTTGTGGGTGCTGGCTGATACCACGGTTCAGTTGGGATGGAGTATAAAATAGGTTAGGATATTTAGATTAGGTTGATGAAGTGCAGTCTTTTGAGACTGATTATTATCAGTCATGAGTGGAAACTGGTTGTATCAGTCCTTAAGTTCATTCAGGTTATAGACTACATAGGCTGTACTTGTGTAGTTTTACTGAGAGCAATTACTAAAATGTAAACCTGATATCTAATTCAAGTGTTGGGATAATACATAGGGTAGCCTGAGAATAGGACTCGAGATTAGTAAGATTTCAGTGACTGATTTTAACCCCGCATGCTGCTGTTGTTGAGTTGGTAGCAGTCCAAATTTTGTTGACTTGGTTAATATCCTAAACCTGGTATTGAACCTACTGTTACTCCCTAGAATAATGGACAAGTGTAATCTTCTTTATGGATAGATTATTTCAGTATCAACTATTAATGAGAACATGAAGAGTTAAATTTCTTGTTGATAGTTTAAGTTTTTCTTTTTGTATCAGCTGGGATCTGGGTTGATATCTGGTACTAATGAATATTGAGTTTAAATGATCCATATAGAATGTGTCTTAGGAGGATATAACAACTGCAGGAAACTTTTTATATATCTTGAATAATAAGGAGTTTGGTAAGAACAGTAAGTATGGGTGTTGGTGGTTGGTTTGTCTTTGAAGAATTCATATGACAGTCTAATTATAGACTGATGTTAAGAAGTGAGTTTGACTGTACATAAATTGTTGACTGTAAATTAGGATGCTAACTATGAACTCTAGAATATTCTTCTAATAGACTTTAGAAGATAAAACTTTACACTAGAAGAATTTATGTTCAATTTCAAACAACCTTTATTCATGGAAAGCTAGTTTAGAATAGAGTGCTAATTATTTAACTTATAAGTCATTGACAGGAGGACATCAAGTTTTACATCCCACACTTGATCACCCTGAGCAAGGCAAGTATACTGCTCGGACTTGTCCATTTTTTCATGTTTTGTATATTCATTCTTGCATCTTCTGGTTGACACGATATTTTATGAGATTGTCTTGTATCATGTTTTCTTGAATTACATGTGTATGAGAGGAGAAATACTACAGATGTGTGATCAAACCCGAGTTACTATTTATGTGAATAGCTTAGGTCCCGCATCGTGCACGCGGGACCGAAGCTGTACTATTTCATGTTCCCTGAATCTACCCAAGCCGATCACACACTCTGGATGTATTTCGATATATTGCACGTATCAGGTTCATGGTGTATTTCATGTTTAGGTTTTATTTCATGTTCTCTGTATTTACTTTTCAGTATTTGTGTTCAGGATTCATGTCATGTTCTCATTTTTCGTACTTTACATTGTCCTGTACTCATTTTCATACCATGTTGTTCATGTTTATTTCATTGGATATACTTAGCTCCGCTCCTGACTAGGATATGTTGCAGGTGTACTTGCAAGGTACCATTCTACCTTATGGGCCAGAGCCCAGGATAATAGCTGAGTAGGATGAAGCCATGATTTAGCTTGAGGCTTCAGGTTTAGACTACTTAGCTTTACTTCTAGTTATTGTCCTTAGAGTTCGTAGCATATTTCATTCCTGTTCACTCTGGTACATTTATGATATATGGATTTGTAGATTATGGCGATCTTTCAGGGAACGCTTTTAGATGTTATGATTGTATACATTTATGTTTATCTGGTTAGATTTTCCTAGCATTGTACAGCTTACTTTGTCGTGTCTAACAACGAAGGCTGGGCGTGTCCGACTCGTGTCCGATTATTCGGGAGTGGGTCATGACATGTTTTTAGTGGTGGCCTATGCAGGTCTATCCTAATAGTACCTAGGTATTAGAGTACAATTGGGGGACTTAATTTAAACTAGGGAAACTTGATCACAGCATAGGAAATTGGGTACGTCGAGTATATTGATATTCTATAACACTTGTTGTTTTTAGGTTTAGGATATTTTAATACTTTTCTGTTTTTCAGATAGTTTAAAACACGCGACACCAGAACGGTTGATCCATCTACACTGGAGGGTTTCGAGCCTCCACTACTTTCTATCGCCCTACTATCCCTATGGTTAGTACATAGTTGACGAAGACGTTCTAAGAGTTCCTTGACACCCAGAGGGAGCAGGCCATTCTTTTTCAAGCCAGACATGTGGATACACTCTCCGAGCTAGGGAGGACTTCTGACTTCCAGACTCCCAGACCCTTGGACTTTTCGATACCGAGTGCATAACTTGTACCGAGGAGCAGACCAAAAACCTGAAGCCGTCTCTGAAGATCATCCAAGTCACTGAGGATCTGACTCCTCTGATCCAGAATGTAGTACCAATATTAGAATGAGACGGGAAGATAAAACCAGGAGAGACATGAAGATTTATGACGAATACAACAATTACCCGGGACCTGTAAAGCATCGCCACACTCAGACAACATTTCTTCAGCCGCATCATCAGCTTCAGATAATGGTTATTGTGTTTTTGTCGCCATCCAGGACATCGCTTCGAGGAGTGCTACAAGAGGCTCAGATTCTGCTTATAATACGGATGTTCTGCCTACCGAATGAAGGATTGCCAGCATATTGCTGATCACAATGGTCGAAGAACATCAGAATTTCAGCAGCCAGTACACCAGCAGCCGTATATTCCTGCCAGAGCCCTACACTTCAGCCCTAGTGAAAGATTCAAATTCAGATTCAGCCGACGATCATTTATACTTTCTGCCGTCGCCAAGGACACCACTATTATGAGTGCCGCAAGAGACTGAGCCTATGCTTGTACTGCAGATTGCTTGTCTACCAAGTCAAGGATTGCTCGGAGATCGCTGATCATACTGCCCATGGACGAGAATGAGGAGCACCAGGACTACAGCTAGGGGGAACCCGCCTCTCTAGATTCAGCAACAGCATGGAGCACCGCCGCAAGGATCAGCCTACGCCAGGATAGCTGGAAACGTTGAAGAGATTCCAGTCCCGGAGGAATACTGAAGTCAGACTAAAGACCCAAGGCTTTTTTTTCTTGCATGGTTGGAGAAAACCATGTATCTTGATTCGTAATGCAGTCTTTCGTTAAATTTCTCTTAGCACCTAGATCATTTCTTGAAACATCTTGTTTTCTATTTTGAACCCTTGGTTGATGTTCGAAATTTATTTTATGATATTATTTCCTATTCGGTAAGCTTATTTCAGATCCACAATTCGATAATTATTTGAAATCCACTATTTGATACCCTGTTTATGGCTTTATTTTTGGCTTCTATTTGAAAAGTTCTCTATTTTTGAACCATGTGCTAGTCAAGATTTTATTCCTATCCGAAATTTCATTTTGAAACTTGATCCTAATCAAAACATTGTTTGAACCTTCACTCCTATCTTGACACTTGCTTGAGATTCAGTCCCTATTCGAGACATCGTTTGAAGATTTTGTTTCCTGTTTTGAGACTTTAACTAATTTCCTACATGAATTCTATTTCCTATTCATGACTTATTTTTTGTTCAAGATTGATCTCTATTCGCGATTTTGTTTCAACCTTATTTGATAATTTGCTTGTTCCAAATTCACGATTTAGAACCTTGTACCCTAATCGTTGATTGATACTCCTCCATTCACTCTTCATAAACTTGTTTCTTATTCGGAATTTCTATTCAAGATTTTGTATCCTATTGTAACTTTGTTGATGTTTGATTTTCTATCTAAGATTTATTTCCTGTTGAAATTCCTTTTCTATTCGAGGTATTGTTCGAGACTTTGTTGTCATTCGAGATTTCGTATACATTAATTCATGTACAAGGTTTTTGGTTCTTATTTCGAGACTTTGCCTCCTATCTGATGCCTTACTTCTATGCAACCTTCGCGGCTTCATTACATATTCGAGATTACGTTCCCTATACGGAATTTTGTTACCATTCCAGATATTAGTTTGGATTCCGTTTATTATTTGAAACTTTGCCCCCTGTCCGAGATTTAAAATCTCCTTATTTTCCCTTGTACTTACTACTCTTTGATTAAGATCCCTTGTTGCTTCTTAGTACATAATAAACCCTTGTATTCTAAATAGTCAGATAACTTCACCATTTTCGTGAATTGGACTATAGAAACTTATTTTGATTCCTTGAAATTTTTATATGGGTAAAGTTGAAAGACTATTCGATGACCTACTAGGGTGTGGCAGTTACGCGCTGCAGCCATTATCTGGATTGCGGAGACCGAAAGTTTACTGCAGCCAGCAGCGCATTGGTGGGGCAAAAACTCTAAGTTGAAGTGATTTCAGACATTGATAGATTTCGGGTATTATGGAGACTTTGCCCTAAATTTTTCGTATCGTGATTTCTTGGGTTGCTTCGTTGATGATTGTTGGAAAGTGGATATAGTCGATAGAACGTTCGATAACGTAGCATTATTTGAGTCATGGAACCGAAAGGCCACTGCAGCTAGATATACACTGGCGGGGTAGGGATTCTAAGTAAAGTGATTTCAAATATCTACATGTTTCCAGATACCATAGAGACTATGTCCCTTTTTCCTATAATTATTGATTTTTTTGTGAATCACAAATCCTTACACTTGCACCAATACCTCCTGGGTGTTTCCATGCGCTTTCTTAAATCAACCCTTGCAAATTTTTCTCCTTGCGTTTTATCGTTGGGTCATTTGATTTCCTCAATAAACCTGTAATTGATTTCGTTCCACCCGATCTTTCCATTAATCATACTTAAATCTTGATCGTGTTTTGACTAACTTTGATCATTCCTATCTAATCGTGATCTCCCTATTTGTTCTATTTCCAATCGTGCTAAAAAAATTCAATTTAGATCGTGCCTTCATGATTTTACTCACTAAGTCACAATTAAAAATTCTTGTCATCTCGGGCCTATTACGTTATTAAACTCCTTGCATGTAATTATCGTACTTGGCCCTAACTAAAGTTTGTTTCACTTGTTCTGACCAAATTTTGATCATTTTTACCGCACCATTTTATCTCTTTATTTTGTCATACAAAACATTTCACATTGTTATGACTTTGTATCTAGTCATTGAGCATATTCACATTCATGTCGTACACTTTGAAATTTCGAGGACAAAATTTTCTAAGGGGGTAGATTTGTAACCCCATCTTCCCTATTTTTAAGAAATTTAAAATTTTTATAATAATATTTTGATTTAAAAATTTTGAATGATGAATCATTTTGGAGCAAAGTTTGAATTAGTGGCAAAGATGTAAATTCCTAGTTAGTTATAACAAACTTTTGGTGATCCCTGTGCTTTAATTCAAATTTCTAACTATTTTACTAAAATTTTGTAAATATGAAAAAGCAGAGGGCTTCTCCGCTTAATTGCCCAGAGCGGGAGGGCTTATATGCAATTTTTTCCATTCCTGTTAAATTTGAGGGATGAGAGAGAAACTCATTCTCATCTCAAAAATTTTCTAAATCCCTCTCTTTCCCAATCCCGAAGCCCAATTCCTAAGCTCACGAGCGACGACTCCTTTCAGGCGGTGCACGACCATCATCTTCGGCGGTGCATCCTAGCAGCGCACACCTGCGTTCTCGAAAGTTTTGCCTCCGTCGACGACTGAGCTCCGACTTCAATGACGGGCGACGACTGTACACTTTCTTCCTCGGTGAGTACTTCGACGACTCCAATTTTCTTCGACGATCGTAAGGTTGCGTTTCGACCCGACGGTCCATCCAACAACGAGGTCACCGGGAACAAAGCAGACTTCCTCTTTCTGCCGACCGATTCGAAGCATCGTAAGTTCGTTTTGTAAATATGAATTCATTGATCCATTTCTAGTACAGTCTATCGATCAGATCTTGGTGATCGTATGGTTTGATATTTCTTTCTGGTAGATTTCTCTTTCCTCGTAGATGATCTTGGGAGTGATAGTTGAATTGGCAGGGCGATCGACTGAGCCGGGTATTTTGGTTGGCTGATCTGTATATTTTGTGGAGATAGAATCAAGTTTGGCATTCTTGACCCCCCGACACCAATAAATTTCTAAATCTATCCTTAGCCCGTCTCCGTTCTCCTCCTTCTGCTGCCTCCACCTTGACCCCCTGCTGTCCTGGCCGACCCGACCAAACCCCGACCATACCCAAGTCCCTGGCAACCCCCGCCAAACCCGACTTCTGCCATCTCCTTCCTGACACCACAGCACACCCGACCACGATCCCTCGTCTCCAGCCAGCCACCCCAGGCCACTACTATTACCATCACCATCGTCGTCGTCTCTTCCGAACTCCCTGACCCCATGAACACCACCACCACCCTCGACCAAAACCACACAGCCGAAAAAACCCCTAAACCCGAAGGACACTACGAGAACCACCACACCAGAATCAAGAGAAAGGAAAAAAAATATAGAGAGAAAGACATAAACCCTCACCGAGCCGTCGCCATCGCGACCTCATCTTCTTCCTGCCAGTACCGGACTCCGGCGCGCCTCCGCCAAGGTGTATTACGGACTCCTCCTCTCCACGCCGGGGCGCGTCCAGCCACCGGCGCTACACCGCACAGTGCCACTTCCCTAGGGCCGTCGCCACATCACCGGCGCTGTCCCGCATCGCGCCGCCACCCGAACCCGCCGGAGCCGACCGACCGCCTTTCTCGCTCGACCCCTCTTCGCTTCCCGTTTCCCCCTCTCTAAACCCCTCATCTCCTTCCTTCTTCCCTTCCTCTCTTGCTTCTTCTCATTCTTTTTTTTCCTTTAAATCCCCCTCCGCCCCTTTCTAGAGAACAGCTGGGTTTGAGAAAAATTTTCTATTTTTTTTCTCTATTATTTCTTTTCCTTCCTTATTTTTATTATTCCTTTTTACTTAATTCTTTTTGGTTGTTTGTCTGATCCCTTTTACCTTTTTATTGGATACAGTGAAAGAACTTTTGATGGCAGCATCAATATTATTTTTATTATTATTATTATTATTATCTATATTTTGTATTTTGAGTATAATAATCTTATTAGAATTCTTTTATATTTTATTAGAATTCTTTTATATATATATATATATATATTATATATATATATATATATATATATATATATATATATATTTGGAAAATATATATATATATATATATATATATATATATATATATATATATATATTTGGTTATTAGTAGTTTGTTATAAGATTTCTCGAAAATAAAATTTAGATAGATATAGAATGTTTAGCGATTTCAAGTATACTATTAAGTATTTTATCCATTTTATGGACTACCCTAGAAAGTATTGTTTAGCATTAATTTAATTTTGACTAGTAAAAATATATAGTTTCAAGATTTTATAAATATTTCTCGACTTTTAGTTAATGAAAATATATAGCTTTGATCAAAATTTCTTTTAACTAATATGGTTTTCTGTCGCAAATTAATATTTTTTGTAGAAGTAAAAGTTTTGCCAAAAAGCGATTTTAATGCTTCTTCAAATATTTATCTAAAAACTATTTTTACTAATAAATATATATTTTCAAATATTATAAAGTATTCCTAAAAACTTTTATATGAATTATTCACACCCATCTCCCTTGGTTACTAGGCCCTTGTCTCCTATTCTCCCGCCAATTCTATACATCCACCTGTCGACCCTAGCTACCTTGATTGTCCGGGGCCCGATGGAACTGTCTGTGCCACCATCAGAGGCCACCTTGCATAGTTGTTACACCGAAGTCGCAGTTCGTGCCACATTGATCATTGTAGTACATCAGGTGTCCTACCAGGCAAGACACCTTGCCATTTGTTGTTTATTTATTTTAGCTCATATTTTATGCATTATTCATTATTTTCTTTATGAAAAATAAACTGTGATACATGGCATAACTTGTTAGAACTTACTTTTCAATTATATTTTCTGCTATGTATTATTTTTCTTACATATTAAACCTAGATTTAAGGGATCACCATGTGTTTTGCATTCATTGGCCTTGACACGTTGTACCACGAAGTTGTGTGTCGCATGTAGAATACGGACATATGTGACTGGCTGGCCACCGGTACGTATAAGCCGTGCGATTGGAATAACCGTTAATAGAGGTTGTATGCTTAGTTTGACTTAGCGGTTAATAGTGGTTTTATGTTGTGGATACAACATAGTAGGCATTGGGCGGGGAGGACAATTCCTTAGCGTATGGGCTTCGATACGCTTTCCCTTGTGACCCGGAAGCTCCGCTGGAGATACGAGGTTGATGACCCATGATTACTGACGGCCACTGATGTTCTGCGGAACGTTATGCTCTTATTGATTGGGCCTCCGGTGCCCCAAGGGAGGACTATGCTGATCCTATTTAGCCAGGGCCCATGCATAGGAAGGATTGTTCTTAACTATATTTCACTTAGAACGGTTAGGCACCTTTATCCGTTAGGTATGAGTACTTTTGGTTTGGGTACTTGTATCTGACCGTGGCTTGGAACAATAACTTATCGTGGATTAGTTCTTCACATCTAGTCCTTGTTTGGTTATAGGTGTGGCTTACTATTTCGATGAGAAGGTATTGAACCTTGTTGGGGTCCGGATACCATATTGGATTCATAGCATGGAAAGATACGTCATCGTGAATTAGTTTACCATCTCATGTCCTTGTTTGGTTGGGTGGATGGTAAGCTAGTTCAATAGGTGTGTATTTGACCATGTTATAATTCAATTAACTTATTTATTTGAGCAATATTTATTCATTTTATATGGCATGATATTATGTGTCTTATTACGTCCCTCTGAGGACCTGGTTATCTCGCCAAGTGTGTGCTCTTGTCTTTCGCAGGTGTTCTAGCCGTGGTCATGATCATCACTATTTTTCAGAAGGATGATTGTACTTTGATCGTCTTTGCTTCGATCACCAAACTCTTTCTTTTGTTATGTATTTCTTTCATTGCTTGTTGGTAGTGGATTTGTCTCCGCCCAACTATATGTACCAATGACAATTCATAGTTGATTATATGATATCTTTTATTTATTTATTTTGTGTGGATGAGATTAGTTATGATTCTACTATATTTTGCAGTTTATGTATTCATACGAGGTTTAAATATATTGGAGTGTACTTCGTATGTATACTGCTGGCATGTCGACGTTCCTAGTCCTACGTATTTTGGGACTGGAGGGTTACATATTTTTGTGGTAGCCCATGCAGGTCAAGATAAATTGTTTGGTTACCTTACCATACCAAGCAAGCCTGCGTATAGGATTAGAGTCTAGGATCTCATCCACATACTTGACCTCTTTCCTAGATTTTATCTACCGTTTGACTCATTGATTTGCATCTTGCTTAATTCCTTCTATCATTATTCTTATCTCCCCTTCGTGCTTGCTAGAGGTTAGGAAGGTGACCCCTACTAGTTAGACGCGCTTCCTTGTCCCAAAACACCATTAGTTTAATTTTTTTAGTTGGGTAGAATGCCTTATGACCTAGCAATCCCTTTGTCCTTGTGACCTATATTAGCAAGTTTACTTAGGTTCTCGAATTTAGAGGACCCTAACCCATTTAGCCAACCAAGGACTTGGACAAGAAGACTATAGGACGACTGTATAGAGACCAATATAGGATATAACTTGTCTTAAGGAGTTTGAACTAATTCTGCTTTCTTTCAATCTTAATCTCACGTGCCTATATTTTTACTATCTAGACTAATGATGCTAATGTAGTCTAGTTTTTGTAAGCTCAATTCTTTATCAAGCTTGTTTATGACATATATTATTGGAGTCCTCCACTAACATATTGTCTACTCAGAACCGGTGCATGATGGTCTGATCAACCTAGTGCACTTTGGTTCGCTTTTATCTATCGTTCTACGTGGATGGGGACATAGCTAAACTTGTCCTCTAGAGTCCCATCCGTGACTGCCATGGCAACTCCTTTTGAATTATTCGGTCGCCTTTGAACCACGTATTCGTATTCGATAACACATCCTTCGAACTCTATATTGCTTTCGCCTTCACCTATTTTAGAAGGACGAAGGCGTTATACTAGAACTTCCACTAGCCTCCCTATCGATTATGACCATTGTCACTCGATGTTGCTGTATCTTCATCCTAAGCTACTCGTCCTTTTCTCGGCCCTATATTTACTATCATGACCTTTTAATCGCTTAATTTACGAGTAAATCAAATTTGTTCTCTTAATCGTACTCTCAACCTACTCTCAAGAATTCATATCTACTAGGTCTCTAACTTATTTTCTCTTGATACCATATATTTCTCTATTGCATGTTACTCTTGATTTAAACTTTAAACCCTTAATCTTCTACCTGTGCCTTAACTCGCGACCCTCATAACCATACCTGTGTTAAATTCTATGATTTAGATCACAATTTCTTACGACATGATTTTGTTGAAACATTGTCATTGTTTGTTCCCCAGCGATACCCCCTTGTGTCTTTTCACCCTCCTACTAATTCTTAATTTCGAGGACGAAATTCTTTTAAGTTGGGTAGAATGTAAAACCCCTAAATTTTCTACTATTGTTTTATATAAATTTGGTACTGATTATTTTTTTATTATTTATTATTATTGTACGTCGCGTAGTTGTATTGTACGTCGTGTGCAAAATTTTGTTTTTCGTAATTGTTCGACGAGTGCGAATATGTGCGAGCGTACATATTTTTAAAAAACATTTGTCTATTTTTATAGTTTCAAAATAATATATGTAATAATTATTATTAGCTATCGTACCAAAATTTTCAAGTTTATAATTTTAATTGTGAAAAGCCTTTCATTTATATAGTTATAATAATAAATAATTTTTCTATAAAATGGTATATTAGAAAAGTATATTTATGTAAATATTATTTGGACATACATATATATTTCGTAATTAATTATTAGTTTATTTTTTTAAATAATTATGTAATTTTTAAAATTATTATTATTAGTATTTTTGGAAAATCTATTTTGAAATTATTGTGGCGATTTAAATCTTGATTTGATTTTATGGATTTATTTAAATAGTTAAATTAATATCTATATTTGAAATTTGATTGATTTTAAACTAAAGGATGGAATTTAATTATATTTAAATTGATTATTTAATTTGATTTAAAATAAATAGATGAATTAACTAAGGGGTTTTAAATATTCCTAATCCTTATCCAACTGGGAATTTTCACATCCAATAAAAAGGTAGGTACTTCTCCATAAATTTTTATCATTCACAAATTCTCCACAAATATTTCTCCAACCCTAATCCCATGCATCGTGTTTGTGTCCTTTCCCGGTCCAATTCTTATTCCACATCTACATATACAAGTTCATCTTTTTGTGTCAGACACACCCCCGACACCAATAAATTTCTAAACCTATCCTTAACCCATCTCCGTTCTCCTCCTTCTGCCGCCTCCACCTTGACCCCCTGCTGCCCTGGCCGACCCAACCAAACCCCGATAAAACCCAAGTCTCTGGCCACCCTCGCCAAACCCGACTTCCTCCATCTCCTCCCAGACACCACAACACACCCGAACCCGATCCCTCGTCTCCAGCCAGGCACCCCAGGCCACCACCATTACCATCACCATCGTCGCTGTCTCCTCCGAACTCCCCGACCCCATGAACACCACCACCACCCTCGACCAAAACCACACAGCCGAAAAACACCCAAACCCGAAGGACATCACGAGAACCACCACACCAGAATCAAGAGAAAGGAAAAAATATATAGAGAGAAAGACATAAACCCTCACCGAGCCATCGCCATTGCCACCTCATCTTCTTTCCGCCTGACCGGACTTCGGCGCGGCGCCGCCAAGGTGTATTGCGGCCTCCTCCTCTCCACGCCGGGGTGTGTCCAGCCACCGGCGCTATACCGTGCGGTGCCACTTCCCTAGGGCCGTCGCCACATCACCGGCGATGTCCCGCCTCGTGCCGCCTCCCGAACCCGCCGGAGCCGACCGACCGCCTTCCGCGCTCGACCCCTCTTCGTTTCCCATTTCCCCCTCTCTAAACCCCTCATCTCCTTCCTTCTTCTCTTCCTCTCTTGCTCCTTCTCATTCTTCTTTCTTCTTTTTCCTTTAAATCCCTCTCCGCCCCTTTCTAGAGAACATCTGGGTTTGAAAAAAAATTTCTATTTTTTTCTCTATTATTTCTTTTCCTTCCTTATTTTTATTATTCCTTTTACTTAATTCTTTTTGGTTGTTTGTGTGATCCTTTTTGCCTTTTTATTAGATACAGTGGAAGAACTTTTGATGGCAGCATCAATATTATTATTATTATTATTATTATCTATATTGTGTATTTCGAGTATAATAATCTTATTAGAATTCTTATATATATATATATATATATATATATATATTTATATATATATATATATATATATATATATATATATATATATATATATATATATATATATGTAGGGTTATTAGTATTTTGTTATAAGATTTCTCGGAAATAAAATTTAGATAGATATAGAACATTTAGCAATTTCAAATATACTATTAAGTATTTTATCCATTTTATTGACAACCCTAGAAAGTATTGTTTAGCATTAAGTTACATTTGACTAGTAAAAATATATAGTTTCAATATTTTATAAATATTTCTCGACTTTTAGTTAATGAAAATATATAGCTTTGAACAAAATTTGTTTTAACTAATATGGTTTTCTGTCGCAAATTGATATTTTTTGTAGAAGTAAAAGTTTTGCCTAAAAGCGATTTTAATGCTTATATAAATATTTATCTAAAAACTATTTTTACTAAAAATATATATTTTCAAATATTATAAAGTATTCCCGAAAACTTTTATATAAATTATTCACACCCATCACCCTTGGTTATTAGGCCTATGTCTCCTATTCTTCCGCCAATTCTATACATCCACCTGTCAACCCTAGATACCTTGATTGTCCAGGGCCCAATTGATCTGTCTGTGCCACCATCAGATGCCACCTTGCATAGTTGTTACACCGAAGTCGCAGTTCGTGCCACAATGATCATTGCAGTACACCAGGCATCCTACCAGGCAAGACACCTTGCCATTTGCTGTTTATTTATTTTAGCTCATATTTTATGCATTATTCATTATTTTCTTTATGCAAAGTAAACTGTGATACATGGCATAACTTGTTAGAACTTACTGTTCAATTATATTTCCTGCTATGTATTATTTTTCTTACACATTAAACCTAGATTTAAGGGACCACCTTAAGTATTGCAGTCATTGGCCTTGACACATTGTACCACGAAGTTGTGTGTCGCATGTAGAATACGGACATGCGTGACTGGCTGGCCACCTGTACGTATAAGTCGTGCGATAGGAATAACCGTTAATAGAGGTTGCATGCTTAGTTTGACTTAGCGGTTAAAAGTGGTTTTATGTTGTGGATACAACATAGTAGGCATTGGGCGGGGAGGACAATTCCTTAGTGTATGGGCTTTTATGCACTTTTTCTTGTGACCCAGAAGCTCCGCTGGAGATACGGGGTTGATAACCCATGATTACTGACGGCCACTAACGTTCTACGGAACGTTATGCTCTTATCGATTGGGCCTCTGGTGCCCCAAGGGGGGACTATGCCGATCCTATTTAGTCAGGGCCCATGCGTAGGAAGGATTGTTCTTAACTAAATTTCACTTAGAACGGTTAGGCACCTTTATCCGTTAGGTATGAGTACTTTTGGTTTGGATACTTGTATCTGACCGTGGCTTAGAACAATGACTTGTCGCAGATTAATTCGTCACATCTTGTCCTTGTTTGGTTGTAGGTGTGGCTTACTACTTCGATGAGAAGATATTGAACCTTGTTGGGGTCCGGATACCATATTGGATTCATAGCATGGAAAGATACGTCACCGCGAATTGGTTTACCATATCCTGTCCTTGTTTGGTTGGGGGGATGGTAAGCTAGTTTAATAGGTGTTTATTGGACCATGTTATAATTCAATTGACTTATTTATTTGAGCAATATTTATTCAGTTTATATGGCATGATATTATGTGTCTTATTACGTCCCTCTGAGGACCTGGTTATTTCGCCAGGTGTGTGCTCTTGTCTTTCACAGGTGTTCTAGCCGTGGCCATGATTATCACTATTTCTCCGAGGATGATTTCACTTTGATCGTCTTCGCTTTGCTCGCAAAACTCTTTCTTTTGTTATGTATTTCTTACCTTACTTGTTGGTAGTGGATTTGTCTCCGCCCAACTATACGTACCAATAACAATTCATAGTTGATTATATGATATCTTTTATTCATTTATTTTGTATGGATGAGATTAGTTATAGTTTTACTGCATTTTACAACTTATGTATTCATACGAGGTTTCCATATATTGGAGTGTATTTCATATGTATACAGCTGGCATGTCGACATTTCTAGTCCTACGTATTTTGGGACTGGGGCGTTACAAGTTCATTCAGGTTGTAGACTACATAGGCTGTACCTGTGTAGGTTTACTGAGAGCAATTACTAAAATGTAAACATATGTAATTCAAGTGTTGGGCTAATACATAGGGTAGCCTGAGAATGGGACTCGAGATTAGTAAGGATTTTAGTGACTGATTTTAACCTTGTATGCTACTGTTGTTGAGTTGGTAGCAGTCCTAATTTTGCTGACTTGGTTAGTATCCTAAACCTGGTATTCAACCTACTGTTACTGCCCTAGAATAATGGACAAGTGTAATCTTCTTTATGGGTAGATTATTTTAGTATAAATTGTTAATGAGAACAGGGAGAGTTAAATTTCTTGTTGATAGTTTATGTTTTCTTCTATTTGTATCAGCTGGGATCTGGGTTGATATCCGGTACTAATGAATATTGAGTTTAAATGATCCATATAGGATGTGTCTTAGGAGGATATAACAACTGCAGGAAACTTTTTATATATCTTGAATAATAAGGAGTTTGGTAAGAACAGTAAGTATGGGTGTTGGTGGTTGGTTTGTCTTTGAAGAATTCATATGATAGTCTAATTATAGACTGATGTTAAGAAGTGAGTTTGACTGTACATATATTGTTGACTGTGAATTAGGATACTAACTATGAACTTTAGAATATTCTTCTAATAGACTTTAGAAGATAAAACTTTGCACTAGGAGAATTTGTGTTCAATTTCAAACAACCTCTATTCATGGAAAGCTAGTTTAGGATAGAGTGCTAACTATTTAACTTATAAATCATTGAAAGGAGGACATCCAGTTTTACATCCCATACTTGATCACCCTGAGAAAGGCAAGTATACTCCTCGGACTTGTCCATTTTTTTATGTCTTATATATTCGTTCTTGTATCTTCCGGTTGATACGATATTTCAGGAGATTGTCTTGTATCATGTTTTATTGAGTTTACTTGTGTTTGGGAGGGAAAATACTACAGATATGTGATCAAACCCGAGTTACTATTCATATGAATATCATAGGCCCCGCATCGTGCAAGCGGGACCGAAGTCGTACCATTTCATGTTTCCTGAATCTACCCAAGCCGATCACATACTCTGGATGTATTTCGATATATTGCACGTATCAGGTTCATGGTGTATTTCATGTTCAGGTTTCATTTCATGTTCCCTGCATTTACTTTTCAGTATTCATGTTTAGGATTCATGTCATGTTCTCATTTCTCGTACTTTATTTTGTCCTGTACTCATTTTCATACCATGATGTTCATGTTCATTTTCTTAGATATACTTAGCTCCGCTCCTGACTAGATATGTTGCAGGTGTACTTGTAGGGTACCATTCTACCTTATGGGCTAGAGCCCAGGAGATTAGCTGAGCAGGATGAAGCCATGATTTAGTTTGAGGCTGCAGGTTTAGACTACTTAGCTTTACTTCTAGATATTATCTTTAGAATTCGTAGCATATATTGACTCTGCCACTCTGGTACCTTTATGATATATGGATTTGTGGATTATGGCGATCTTTCTGGAAAAGTTTTAGATGCTGTGATTGTGTGTATTTATGTTTATCTGGTTAGATTTCCCTAGCTTTGAACAGCTTACTTCGTCGTATCTAACGAAGAAGGCTGGGCGTGTCCGATTATTCGGGAGCGGTCGTGACAGAAGTTACCGTTGATGCCAGTAGAGGATTTACCTCTTGCTTAGACCTGTTATATAGGTTTGACTGGACTGCATTCGAGCTAGTATTTTAGACTTACGTTATACTTGTATTTTGGGATCTTGTGTTATGTTTTGAACTCTAAACTTGTATTGTGATCTTGCATCTATTTTTAGCTTTCTTATTTTCCATCATATCATTATCACATCGTGGTTATCTTCCCTAGATGTCATGTGATTGAGTTATATATATTCCTCTGTGCGGAGGTAACAGGTTTATATATATTGTTGATGTTAGATTTTATAGGCAACCTATACCGCATTATACCGTTGATATTGCAGCGTAGGCTGGACGCACCCATGTGCTCGTGCCCCTAAACAGGGTACGGGTCATGACACATTTTTATGGTGGCCCATGCAGGTCAGAGTCGCAACTAGTGCGATATCGTAATGGTACACGACTTAGAGTACTAATTACGAGCCTGCAGTTAGGATATAGGTTCTAGGTTATCATAGGAGTTACTCAATCACATTTTAGGGAAATTTTCGATCTTTCGATTTTTATGACAACTCTTCTTGCATTTCAAATTTAAGTATCCCTCTTTAAATATAACTTATCTTGTGTCATATTGATTTCTTTTGCCCGAATCTATATCCAGGATGACAGTGACTCGAGCTCAGGCAGCTAGATCCAGTGCAGCACCGTAGAGGTCCGATCCGTCGTGACATATTTCTCTGGTTGAGGGAGTGGCAGTCCAGGAGACTGTCCCATCTGCTCCTACTTTTTCTACCATCCAGGTAGGAGAGGCAGCAACACCTGGAGGTCTTCCGCAGCAGATTTAGAGACCTACTATCGTCGTACAATAGACTCTTTCACCTCCACCTGCACTGTCGACAGATGCTTTACAGATGTTCGCGCTTCTCCAACAGATGATAGAGTCACAGCGAGCACAGACAGAGGCATCGCAGCGTCAGGTAGAGTTCTTGAGGAAGAGCATAGAGAATGCTCATCACTTGGCACTGACAGCAGTCGGAAAGGTGGCTGCGGCTCCGATTTAGGACACTCCAGCCCAGAAGCCAGATCAGCAGCAATCGAGGCCTGGTACTGTACTTGACTTCAAGAAGATGGTCCCTCGAGAGTTTAGGGGAACCGAGGGCATCCTCTACACCGATGATTGGATAGAGGACATCGAGTGGAGCCTGGAGTTGGACGAGATCACAGGAAGGCTGTGGGTATCAGCAGCAGCGAGTCGGTTCTTTGACATTGCGTTGACCTGGTACCGCACAGACCCTTATGCATCTCTTAGAGGGCTGACTTGGAAGAACTTCTGGAGTCTATTCAAGGAGAAGTTCTTCCCTGATGTAGCTCTCAGTGTGTTGGAGGGCCAGTTTGTAGGACTGGTCCCGAGAAACTCGTTGGTGGACGTGTATGCGACATAGTTCTTTCGCGTGAACCAATTTGCCCCGGGGATGGTTCAGGATGCAGGAGAGAAGGCTCGCAAGTTCACGAGGGGCATGAACCACGCTGTTCGTTCTCGCACATCTGGACGTCGCGAGGCAGCTTTCGAGCAGATACTGATGGACGCTCGGATAGTAGAAGAAGACTTCGTTCTTGGGCCCAAGAGAAGCGGAGATGCCCTTGGGGCTAGTTCTAGTGCGGGCCCAACTAAGTGTCCTCACACTAAGTAGAGGCAGTTTCAGCAGCAGCCTCAGTTTCAGTAACATCAGGCACCACCATGTGCCAATCAGCAGCACGGGAAGAGACAGACCCTTCAGTGTGCTTTCTGTAGGAAGCCGGTACACACTCGAGAGGTTTGTCGGAAGAGTTTGGGCCTTTGCCTGTTTTGCGGAGCGTCCGACCATCATCTGAAGAATTGCCCTATTCGTGCAACAAAGGAAGGTCAAGACAGATCTCTACCTGTAGCTCAGCAGAGGGGTCCGCCACTTCAGACGCAGTAGTAACATTTTGTCCAACATCAGAGGGGAGCACCCCAAGACAGAGCGTTCGTGCTGACTACTGAGGAGACTGAGCCCATGGGAGATATAGTGGCAGGTACTGTTCTACTTAATTCTTTTCCTGTATTAGCTTTATCTGACTCTGGTACGACACACAATTTTGTGTCTGTTTCTTTTGCTCTTAGACACAATATTATTGCTGAATTTCAAGGTAGGACTTGCAAGATTATGACAGGGGGAGGCATTATCCTGGTCAACAATATTTGTAAAGGGCGGAGAGTATCACTGGGACAACCCTAGAGAATCTTGTTTAAACGTCAATTTGAAATTTGCTTCCGTTCACCCTTGCTCCTCGTTATCAAATTTGATTTTGGTGGATCATCGCTGACTTAACTTTTCATATCGAGATGAATGTTATGGCCGGAGTTACGGTATCTTCTGATAACATATGTTAACGGAAATAACAGGAAAGGTAAAACGTCTACTTGGTTATGGAGCGTAGAGTTTATCGCAACTATATTAGCCGGCGTAGCAAGAATGTGGAGACCTGACTTTGGATGTATATATCTTGATTTTGATATTTATGATTTCTCACAGCTATACTAGTCGACGTAGCAAGGATTCCAGACGACATGATTATAGAGATGCATACCCCAGTTATGGACCCTACCATTTATCGTAGTCTTGCTTACTAGCATGGCAAGGATTCTAAGTATCATGATTTTGGACAGATACGTATGATTATCAGATTGTATCTTGAGAAGGGTCCTAACATGTCATCTCTATCATTTCACTTCTATTAATATAGATGATGTTCTTTCATGATATTGATTTCTGGAGCGTCAGAGATGTCAATCACTGGAAACTTCCTTCATGAGTTTATAGTAGACAAGATTATCTTTATTTTAATATATCATGTCCCACTCAAACTTGTTCTCTTGTACTACTTTTGTTTTACAATTTTCAGATCAATTTAGGCCATTTGTCCCTTCCCACTTTATTTATGATTATTATATGCACATTACCATGACTTTTAATTTAGGAGAACAAGACTAGTTGTTTTCTCAAAACCAACTTCACACGCATGATCTAGACAAGATACCTTACAACCATGACCTTCGTGTCCTATTCAGACACACCATCTTGTGCATCATTTTTGTCGTACGACTTTTCTGACACAAGACCCACTTTTGATTCACTCCACGAAGTCACTTTTATTTTTCGACTCGGATTGGGGATACCCTTCATCGTCCGGTCCAGTGTCCATACCAAGGACAGGAGATGGAGTTACCTATGGAACAACATCATGCCCCGCACTAGCAGAGGGATATACCCAGCCGGGCAGGGTTTTCGCGTTGACGGTCGAGGAGGCCGATGCTACAGGTGATGGGTTAGCAGTCTGCCCTTTGTTCTTCTTCTATCCTTTTTTCCATGATTGTTTATGTTCCAATAGTACCTCTTGGATTATGTTTTATTGTACTGGATAGTGTAGTGACCCTGTTGAGACTATAAAGTCATGACCAGCAGGACCATGATCTTGTGTGTCGCTAGAAAGAAGTTTTGACCTTGACTGTTGGGGGTTTGACCAAGACAAGAGTACAACCAACTAAAAATTCGAGGCCGAAATTATTTTAAGGGGGGTAGATATGTCACTTCTACTTTTCGAAATTGAAGATAATTTTGTCATTTTTCATATTTTAACATTTTTGTGAATATGTATTTATTAATATTGTATTTTGGGATTTTATTTGATCGGGTTTGAGTTTTGTCTTATTTTGACTTTTGTTAGTGACCCGGATCAGTTTTTGACCAATTGGACCCGTCCAACTTGTCATGACCAAAACCAGATATTTATTTTTGACTAATCCTATTTTATTTTAGTGGGATTAGATTTTAGAATTAAATTTAGAACTTGGAATTTGGAGTTTCCAAGTTACCGTTTTGACCCTAACTCAAAATCATTCTTTTCTTTGATTGGAGGGCATTTTTGTAATGTGCCAAATGCCCCCATCCCTTCTAAATGTGGCCGTACAACATGAACCCCCATTCTTCTCATTTACAAGAAAATACTCTCTCTCTCTTTCTTTTCTCTCATTTCACAAAAACCCTCTTTTTCCTCTCTTTGATTTCAAGCTCCAAGTAAGCAAATCTCTTCCATTACTCTAGATCTCTTTCTAATCTTGGTGTTAAACCTTCTTTATCTCTTATTTGTGGTTTTGATTTAGGTAGACCTAGCTTGGTGGTGGTGGAAGCATAGATCTTGTGCTTTGACCTAAAAGAAGTGATTTTAGGGGTTTTCCTTGGGATTCTAACTCCCAAGAGGTAAACCATAACTCTAACCTTTTTAATTACTTCTAAT